>JBCEWB010126911.1:0-11350 GCA_039654565.1 Peronia peronii | reverse complement strand
TATCTATCTATCTATCTATCTATCTATCTATCTATCTATCTATCTGTCTATCTATCTGTCTATCTATCTATCTATCTGTCTATCTATCTATCTATATATATATATATATATAATATTATATTTATCTATCTTTCTCTCTTTTTATCTGTCTTTTTATGTATATCTATATAATCTAGATATCCGTCTGTGTATGTCTAGCAGCTTGGTTATCTGTCTGTCGGTTTGTCTGTGTGTCTGTCTCTCAGACTCCCAACTAATCTGCCTGTCTCATTTTCACCTTGCTTTGTGACCTCAGCAATGAACTCTACTTGACAATCAGTTACTCAGTACTGCTGGCTGATAGGAACACTCCGCGATCCTCGCACATTTCAGTGCCAGCTTTTAACTATTACCGGGCAACGACAATTTCTAGCGATGACAATTGTAAGTTAAGATTATTTTGTCTATTTACAAGGATGTGGTTACCATTTGTCACAGCACTAAGTTTCCGGATGTCAACTGGGGATTTCCATTACATCAAATCCTCAAGAGTATGACTTTCGCAATTTGTATGAATAATATCCTTAGAATTTACGGTCCATCAGCTATCTGATCCGTATCTGATCAAATGCTTAACTCTTTAACTTTTAGGACTATTCAAACAGTTTTCAGAAATCGTGTCAGGTCATAAGCATAAACGTTGCAAGTTCTGTATATCTGTCTGTCTGTTTGTCTGTCTATCCGTCCAGCTGTCTGATGCTCTGTCTGTCTATCTCTCTATCGGCCTAGTTAACGCCTAGTTATCTGTCTGTTTGTCTTTCTGTCTGGTTGTCGATCGACTTTTTGATTGTCTAGTTGTCTGTCTGTCTACCTGCCTGTCTGTCATGTCAACTTGTTCGGTACAAACAGATTATGTTTACCGTTTAACACTGCTTGTTCAATACCTCGTGTGTCTGGTAAAGGGAAGATATAGCGCTGGGCACAACGACCTCCCAGTCCTCATTTTGTCAGTGATTGTTTTAATGTTTTCACTAGTTTTTTTTTTTTTTTTTTAACAGTGATCAAATTTTGGAACTGTGACAGTCAAAGAGTTAAACCTTGTCATGTCCAGTCACCTGCCCCGATGTTTTCACGAAGGTGAAAAAATCTGCGGTTTTCGCGCACCGCATTTGATGACTCATTCACTAATGTTGTGTGTGCTGGGTGGGACAACTGACGTTTGCTGGTGATATCATCGTAGAGTGAAATCTTAGGTCATCCACGGGTGCGGTCAGAGAGAGAGAGAGAGAGAAAGAAACAGAGAGAAGGACAGGAGGTGAAGACCAGAGGAGCCAAAGAGATAAAGACAGAAGAAAAAGAGAAACAGAAAATGCAAAGAAACAAAGAGAAAGAATGAAAACAAAGACAAAGGAAGAGCAGCAAAGAGAGACAAAAAGAGAGAAAAGATGACAAATAAGACGGAAAGACATAATAATAATTCAAACAGAGAAAAAGACAGAACGAAAAGAGTGAAAGCGAGAGAGAGAGACAAAGCCAAGAAACAGACAAGAGAGAAAGAAAGAAAGGCTGGGATGGGGTGGAAGGAGAGGGGAATAAGTGGTGTATAATGGGGATTGCCATGGTCGTGTGGTTTGGCGTCTGCTCCATGGTGAAAATGTCACCGGTGGGTCGCCGGTTCGACTCGCGGATCCTGCCATGGGAAGGAATGGATACGAAGAGTGAAAACTGCTTTTTTTTTTTTTTTTAATGATTCAACGGTCCATTGTGATCTCGGATCGAAAGCCCGACTTCTAGCCTTCTCGAATAAGGTCGAAAATAATTCTTTGTTTCTTTCTTTCGTTCTTTCTTTCTTTCTCCTTTATACTGGAAGATAAAGAGAATAGTTGATTTTTTTGAAAATAATGTCGTAACGTCTATATTTCGTTCATAATCAAGAGGAGGTTCCTTTATTTGTTCTTTTCTTTCTTTCTTTCTTCTTTTTCTTTCTTTTTTCTTCATTCTTTTCTTTCTTCCTTCCTTTCAGCCTTTCTATTTTCGTTTCTGCTTTCTGTTTTCCTCTTCTGTCTTTTTCTGCCTTTCACTCTCCTTTCGAACATTTCATGGATACCACTAGGTCTTCATGTTCTATAATTTGTCATTGAAGCAGGGCGATGTGATTGGTTGTTCTTTCTTTCTCTCTCTCTCTCTCCTTCTTTCTTTCTTTCTTTCTCTCTCTTTCTGATTATGGTGACTGGTTGTTTTTTCTTCCTCTCTTTCTCTTTCTTTCTCTCCTTTCCCCACTATCAAAATATTCAAATCCACCACATTAAGATAAGTGATAAGATAAACTAAGATGAATTTTATATATCCTCAAGAAGAAATTCCATTTGTCCTTCGTGAGATGCACTATGCATGCAAAATGCATTCACACTCACAGACTTATAGACAAAAAATATCACGAATAGCATGGACTAGAACAAAGCAGACTCCAGAAAACCTGCCGCAATCTGATACGCTCTCGATTAATTCCTACATACAACAAATTCAAGGAGCAAAATGAAGATAGGTTTTGACCAGCACCCATTACTTCCCTTTGCTAGCCACAAGGAGTATTGGGCCACCAGTATCGTGACCTTAGATGTCCACTCCTCGATGAAAAAACTTACGTCGTGTATTCGGAAATTCGATTCCTAGCGGGGGAAATGGGAAAAATTAGAGGATTAGAACCTGCATTTTTGTCGGTGACTCAAGGATCTCCTGGCTTCTTGGATAGCGAAACCGACGTCTCTCCTTCTGGGATAAGTGTGAATATATTTCGGAGGCGCCGTGTGTACGCTTAAGACGTCAAAGAAATTTGATTGCCCTAACTACACGATAAAACTGCCCCAGATAGCGCAATTTAGTTCTGGGGCGACGAGATCTAGACTATAAATCTACGACAAACCCACAAAAAGTTTAATCGCTCGAAAACTGCTCATTGTATCCATCTGAAATTTGACACAAAGAATTGTTGCATAACCATCTACTTTCATAAACAGATACTGATTGATGTAAGAAGGGTTTTCTGAAGTAAAAATATTGCGTAAAAAATTAATTCACTGTTGAACAACACGTGATTTCTCCGGTCGCCTCAGTTTGATGAACGCCTGATTTCATCGTGTCGCGTCTCATTTTCTTCTTTGTCATTTGTGACGTCACCACCAAATGGTAAGGACCTTAGGCGATTATGGCCCAGTTAAGGGGTGGGGGGGGGGGGGGGAGACATGCTTCCTCTTAAAAGTACAGCTATTTAGTAACCGAAAAAAAGCTATATTTAAAAGTGGGTATGTGCATTATAAGGTATTTGATCCATAGTCATTCAACAGATAACAGTACTGGCCTACTGCCACTCAGGATTTAGCTCTTTTCTGGTTGCTACGTGCAATATGATCAGTATTCCACTGGCGACAAGCAAAAGATACACAAAAAGCTTGACTATGATTTCCTCTAGCAATATCTTGAGTACCTATGCCAGGAGTGGACACCGGGTGACCACTATGAGACGAAAAAGATTCACGATCATTTGAAGAATATTAGTATAAACTTTCACCAGCCACTCTAAAACGAACTTGCACTCCTAAGAAGAGTGACATTCTCTTTTATTTCTGCAACATCAGGATGCAGTTGTGGACTATCTGGCAAAGTAAAAGTCGAGGGATTCTTGGTTTGGACAGAGAGAGATACGGGAGCACATATAGATATTTTTGTCATTATTTTGCTATCTACTTTTTTATTTGTAAACCGATTTTAATCAAATCTGGCACACATCATTGTCACAAGACGAAAAAAGCGTACATATAGGAGTCTCATTCTGTGTGTAACCACGGGGGGAAAAAATTGATTTTTCTTTTGAAAAAAGGCCGAAATGAGAAATTTCACAACATGGCATTTTCACAAATAGCTAGAAAATTTTGTGTTGCTCATAAAGAACTGGAAATCGGTAATGCTTTGTACAATACGTTAAACAACATGTTTACCAAGTTTCATTTAGCTCCATTGAAAGTTGGCGGAGGAGATAGATTTCAAAAATTGCCATTTCAGGGTAGCCAAATCCAAGACAAGATGGCGGCGTTGTCATGGCAACCGTTCGAGAAATTCCGTTGTTATATAATTAATAATACTATTCAGATTTTGATTTTGTTCAGGATATTATTTTTTGGACAAAATGTATTTCTTTAATGAGTATAAGCTTAAAATTTACCGTTAACCGTATCTCAGTGTGCAATGGTAATTTAACCTGGATCTCTCCGCTCACTAGTTTAACTGGCCTCCTACATGACAGCAAAGGAAGATTATCGATATATTACATGTACTTCATCTTTAAACTGAGACTTTATTTTCACTCTGAACAAAACAAAAATTCATCTGCAAAATCTCAGTTTTATTTCGTTATGTTTGTTTCGTTAGGTATATATATATACCTATATATATTATATATATATATCAGTAAAGAACCCACGGCCGTGCCGGGAGATTTTGTAAATATAGGTCGGATCGATACAGCCTTGCAACTCAAAAGTGTATCGCATGCGTGAGCACCTCCATTTTGGTATTCTGAATTATTAAACTGAACGTTAGTCAAAGAAAACGTATTTGTTGTAGTGGATGGTCTGCGACCGGAAGCGGAAGAACAACAATATAATGCATCAGGGAGTGTGTAACCAATCGTGTAGAAAAGCACCGCGGTGAACGTCAAAGGCTCGTCTAGGTGAGCGGCAGGTGATGGATGATGGAGTCCATCATATCCATATCTTGTTCGCGCGGTTTATGTAAACTATTCACATGTTTGTTATAACTTGCCTCAGATCGATTTTAATCCAGTAGTGCCTAGAGATCACACAAACTCTATGAATAAGAGCAACTTCGATCAAAGAATGGACTTAGATTTAGGCCTGCCGGCTTCTTTGACCTTTTCGTACCTAGTCCTAGATCTAGGCCCATGTCGGATATACAGAAAAGCCTATTTTATATGTTATCGTTCTGTTTGCTTAAATAAGCTGTACTTTTCATTTCTTGGCTTGTCTTGGCCAGTGTGTAAATGAAATTAAATCTAGCAAGATCCCTCTAGTTCACTGCCCAAGTTGCACAAAGTCATTATCGTTATTGCCATTATTATTGAAATATTTGGAGCTCTCTGCTCACTTGTTTTAGATGATAGTAATGTACCATATCTTATTGCAGTTCTAGTGTTCTAGTCATAAACTCATTTTTACTAAATCAGTAAATAAATAATTAAACAAATAAATAAAAATTATAAAATAAGCAGTCTGTTAACACAACGTTTGTCAATTTGTCTTCATGAAAGAGTATGAAAATGTCTCACGGTCTATGTTTCACACAATGCATTTGGAATAGCTTGCAAATTTAAAGTAGATTTTTTATTCTATTACCTCAGAAAAAAATAAATAAATAAGAAACAAAGAATTTATAATAGCCATATTGTCTGTTCTCCTGTTAAAGTAGATAATTTGATATCCCCATACTATTAGAAAATTTAAAAGTCTCATAATCATGCCAGCAATCACACAAAGTGCTTGCTCTTTCACATAATGCATAAGGTTACTTTCAATTCTGATATTCATTGTAATACTTAATCAATATGTTTTATAAATCCAACAGACAGATTTAACGTTTTTGTACGACAGCTTTGCGGGGTTGCGGGGGGGGGGGGGTGATACACATGAACAAGACAATAGGTCTAATGGAAAAGAGTAAATGTGTCAAGAAAGTGAATAATGAAGCAGAAAAAAAAAAGAGAAACGAAACCGAAACTTGTTTTTGTTTATTTTTCTTAAGCCTTTCAATTCTAAGAAAGTAGAATCTCAGCGTTCAGACGCTGCCTGTTTTTTGCTGAGAATTTTTTTGTGGGTAGAAATTTGGAATTTAGAAATTTTGCCCGGACAGCGGCACGCAGCCTACTTTTCATCGATTTTGAACTGCCAAGAGTTCTTTAATGTGCGTAACGTAAACATGGGACCTCCGAAATATATTTGCCCTTATCCGAGAGGGCTAGATGTCGGACATCCCTACCCAGAGGAAGTCAGCGGACCGTTGAGTCATTAAAAAATGCGGGTTATCGATCTTTGTGTCCTTCCATCCCCCCAGTGGAGGACCCGCGAGTCGATCCCGGCCACAACCTCACCGAGATGAATTGTTTTCACCCTGAAGGAAACGCCAATCACAGAGCCACGGTGACACCCCCGCCCCCTCCTCCAACCGAAACTTATGCTTTACGTCATCATTTTAAGTTGCACAACTGTTACACCGCCGTTTAAGCAGTTGTGTATACGACTGGTTACACTCTTCCAATGCATCATTCTATCTAACGTACAATTCGGATCAAATACCGTTGCGAATTCTCTATTCAATTATTATCGCATTTTAAAAATGACATCGAACATTATAAGCTTTTGTCAGCTTTGTGTAAGTACAAACACAGATCTTTATTCAATAGTTTGTGTGCCAAATTTCAGATGTATATACCTTCAGCACTTCTCGAGGCCATAGGGTTTTATGAGTTTTGTTGTAGATTTATAGAATAGACTAGTACATAAATTCACTTCACAACTGGGGATTATTGAATCAAAAATCTGAATCAAAAACAGCTACAAATATTGCCTAATGAAAATTACTATAGAACAATTTCATTACATGTTTTTTTAATCACTGCTTAAACCTTAAACACTGTATGTAAAGTAGAATACTCAGCATATTAAAAGTAGGGGGCAAGGGTGGAGTGGAGGAGGGGAGGGCATGCAATTTTTTTTTCCAACCGGGGTCTCCCAGTCAGTGACTGAACTGAGTAGAAATCAGGCTGAGCGTTTGTTGCAGTTTGCAGTTCATAACACTACCCCTCCCTTTCTCCCTCCCATTCTCTCAACCTACAATAGATTTGTTCCGACCAAGTGAACGGCTGGAAATCCCCGTCTAATTTTAGTAGGGGGTACAAACAAACACTCCAAATTGTTCACTGCCATTGACATAGAAAACATATAAAAATGCAGGGGATCGGTGACAATTGTTCTTGGATCTCGTGGTGGAGCGATACGCAGACGCCAAACCACAGAGCCACGGATCCCCCATGAACATATCCACTTTTCAATACAATTTTTATACTCAGAAAAGGTAGGACTTTTAAGAGAAACCAAAAACACAAAATCTCATTTTTTTTTTTTTTTTTGGTCAAAAATATTTTAGTTGTTAGAGAAACTGTATCAACGCTTACATTTTGCAAGTTGTCAAAAAGACTGTATTAAAATTCTTACTTTGCAACTTGTCAGAGAAAATGCATTAAATCTCACAATTCGCAATTATCAGAAAGAGTGAATAAATGCTCATATCATATTACTGGTCACAATTCGCAAATTGTCGAAAAATCTGCAGTTATGATTGCCTGCTACGTCTGTTGTTTGCTACAAGATCTAGATCTCTAGTGCTGACATACTATAAAATCTATTGATTGAGTTTTATCATAAGTTTGTGATTTTACTATTAATTCAAATATTTATTCATGTATGCTTGTGCTTATTCATAATTCATTATTACTCCTCTTCTTTTTGTTATTTATTTGTTTCTTTCTGTTTTTTGTTTTTTGTTTTTGTTGTTGTTGTTTTTTTTTTTTTTTTGTTCTTCTTCTTTTTTTAACAACAAGCCGAGCGGATCAATATTTAGCCTAACCTTCTCATTACTTTTAATCAATTTATTCTTCTCTCTTATTTCGTTTTCTTTCTTTTTTCTTCCCTTTCTCTTCTTTTCCTCTCTTTTATTACTTTTTTATTTTATCATATAATATGCTTTTCGGTTTATGTTATTTTATTTATTTTCCCCCTCTTTGTTTGTTTGTTTTATTTATGTTTGTAAATAGCCATAAAAATTCCTAGAAACCTTACTCTAATCTTCTAATTTCATCTCCTTTTATTTCTTTATCTTTACCACTCATTTTTCAAATTAGCTTCATACATTTTCCACAGTAGTGTTCTATTTCTGGACGTAGCAGAGAGACATAGATTATTGAATTCAGCTAATTTATATTAGATATAATACTTTGATATTATCTTTGCTGTGGTAAGGACAAAGGAAAACATCCGTTTTTAAGTCAGCGTTGAAGATGATAATGTAAAAACGGACAAAGAGTCACGACCTTCTGTCACAGTCTCATATCATTTTGATCATCCGAGCGATCAGTCAACCATCCATCCGTCCGAACGTCTTGAAATTATCTTTCCTCTAATACTATTGCCATTTATTTACTTTTCTTTCTCAAGTTTTTTTTTTTCTTTCCTTCCATTTTTTAAGCCACCAAAACTAATCACTGGTCTAAGTTTAATACTGTCATAGATATTTTTATTTTAAATTAAAAGGAAAAAAAAGAGAGAGATGGAAAAAGAAATATGCAATAATAGTATCCAATGATTTCTTCTTCATCCCTTATTATTATTTTTTAACTTTTATTTTTATGTTTATAAAATTTAGGTTAAAGTTTATTCGTAAATATCGGCAGTTTCAATGCTCTTGCTGTTGTTTGTTTATTCATTTGTTGTTGTTGCTATTGTTGTTGCCTTTGTTGTTGCTTTGTTTTGTTTTTAATAGTCTTTGTTGCCTCTAGTTTGTTGTAAAAGTCTTGCAAGTTTTGTTTACCTTCACTATTTTATCAATTGATCCAGAGCTAACAACACAGTTAAAACTTATCGTCCCCACCTCTCTCACTCACTAAAGTGCTTTTCCATTCTTCCCCTCCTCTACTATTCTCTCTTTTTGTTTTCTCTCTCTCTCTCTCTCTCTCTCTCTCTTTCATTTCTTTCGTGCTAGCTTAAGTTGTGAATTGCTGCCTGGCCTACTATCCCCAAATCACTCGATCCTTCATCCACACACATTTCTAAATTCCGTGACTAAAAAAAGAATTAAAACATTAGTATACATGGGCACAGAATATAGTAAATTCCCATTTGTTCAATGCCTATCCTTCATTATTTAATCACCATATAGGATTGCGGCAGAAGGTCGTGGCCCTTTCACTGTTGTTTCCATCATGACCTTCAATTCCTTTTTTTAAAATTGATATTTTCCTTTTTCTTCCTCACAAGAGGTTTCTTAGTTTTAAAAAAAAAATTATCTTTTGTCAGATTGTGAAGTTATATGATAAATGGCACAAAGGAAAAAAAATGAAATAAAGGGAAAAGGAAAATAGCAATTTTTGTTAGAGTTAAAAAGTGCTCAAGGTGATGATGCAAACAAGGGTTACGATCTTCTGTCACAGTCCCATATCGCTTTGATCAACCGTGCGATCGGCCAACCACGTATCCCTCCGAAAGTTTGTCCGCCCCTCCATCCATCCAGCTATCCATCCATCCATCCATCCATCCATCCATCCATCCATCCATCCGTCAATGTTTATTGTTGTTGTTTTCCAACAGCAAACAGAAAAATAAAAGTATATTATGAGAATTCCTATAAAATTTATTTTCTGGACGACATGACGAAAAAACATGCTGATTGTGTTCTACAATCAAATGTTTACCTGAATTTATTAATAAGAAGTGTGGATTTTTTTCATGAACTGCAGCAACACATTGCCAGCAGTACAGTAATACATTACCACATATACAAGCACTAGTTGGGTCCTGTCTGTTAGGCGTGAGTGTGACCTACAATACCTGCTCTCATTTCTACGTTATTTGCACTATATCAGATACATAATCATTCGAAATGGCTTATTAAGTGTTGGCCACTTTAGTACTTGAAAGAAGTTAAAAGACAATAAAACAGTAGGTGGAGGTTAAATAGAGTTCACCAATATCGTGGGAAACCTCATGGACCTATGTCCTTAGCCTTGCCACGGTCGTAAGTTTGTGTCACTTCCTGGTTTGACCCTGTTTCAGTGGATAGGAAATTTGTGACTGAAACTCTTCGTTGTGAGCCTATTGAATTTAGATGCAATCCAAATAATAATAATAATGGTGACTAGTGTTAATGATTTAATGACATAGGAAAACGCCTGAGATACTTCCGCGTTGGGTTTTTCCTGAAATCTTGTGTTCTACTATTTTGCGCGCAAATGATGTACGTATAGAAGTCTACCGCCCGTGAAGGAGTGGCCTACGTACAGATATTTAATACGAGTCTCTTCGGGAATTCCCGAAAGTGGCGTATCAGAGATAAAAGATTACGTTCTTCCATCGTAAGGAAGAGAAATCATTAATTGTCTCTTCTCTTTGATCCCAGGTCAGAGACAGCTTTCTAGGAGAGGACGAGTTGAATGTGGATAACGCGGACCACTTTCCCCCCAGTGAGCTCGATGTCGACTGTGGCCGGATGTCGTCAATAGTTATGGGCGGCACCAGCGAGGCAGACCATGGCAGAATCCACAGTATAGAAGTAAGGATGGTTCCCCTTTTCTTGTGGTTCATGGCGACAACCGATGTCGAGAGGTGAAAGTGGTTATGGGCGGTACCTACGAAGCAGATCACGGATACATCTTCCATATAGAAATATACTTAATCTGGAGAGGATACTTAATCTGCTGAGATTCTTTCGTGGCAATGTGACTTTTTATAGAATATAAGGACAGTGTTCCTGCGAGGGGCGGGGTTGGGGGGGGGGGCATCCTTAGGAACTGTGAAGACATGACGATGGGGAGAACGGAGAAGACAAGAAAAAGACTAACAAAGAGAAAAAGAGAGAGTCGGAGAAATAGTAAGAAAGACACAGGTGGGCCGTGAGAGATATAACAAAGGGAGAGGGGGGGGGGTGGAGGAGGGGAAGAGTAGAGAAATAATAGTGTGAATAATCTTTTACATATATGGAACATGCGAGGATCTCATCTTTACGTGGGAAGTTTCGCGTGTCACTCAAATTCTGACCAAAGAGCTATGTCTTTCCACAGGGCCACAGCCCTCTCAGTTAAAGACAACGTGGATCATGAGATAAATAAGACAAACTCAATTTGTCCTTGAAAAGGAATTCTATTCACAGTTGATGAGACACAGTATAAATAATACATACATACTAAAACTCCCATGCGGACAAAAATATCGCAAAAAGTGATAGAGCAAGGCAGACTCAAAGATTAGTTTAATTTGTATTGGGATTTAAGGAACATTGCCTCAGCTTTA
The DNA here is from genome assembly GCA_039654565.1 of Peronia peronii. Taxonomy (NCBI): domain Eukaryota; kingdom Metazoa; phylum Mollusca; class Gastropoda; order Systellommatophora; family Onchidiidae; genus Peronia; species Peronia peronii. The sequence continues at coordinate 242 of JBCEWB010126911.1, read as the reverse complement.
TAATCGTACCACTGATGGCAGAAATAAATTTCTTCAACGCCTACGATTAGTTCTTACATGCCACAAACATCCAGTTCTTTCGGAATAGATGCGTATGCATATGCGGTTTATCTACACATTTCTCTCAATGTGCGACCTCTTTTTATACCCTACTCTATGCTGTTCCTGCCCCATACACCCTTTTTTTTTTTTTTTGGTTCGTTGGAAATGAAGGAAAGGCGCGGGGGGAGGGAGTGAGGGAG
>JBCEWB010126900.1:0-11350 GCA_039654565.1 Peronia peronii | reverse complement strand
TTTCACCCTTCCCCTCCCTCCCCGCTCCCCCCCCCCCCCCGCCCCCCTCCCTCCCGAGCCGGTTTTCCCTCCTAAACTTTCTCACCCCAGACGAGAAAGATAATCTTGTCAGTACCATACTACTCATCATTATCACTATATCAGCTTTGCCCTCTTCAGATGTGCGTTTGATGTGAAGTTATTCCAGACATAAAAAGTGTCAGCAGACACAGCTAATATACCAGGAACCCCAATGACAATATAATTGAGCTCTGTTCTACTTAAGTTTAACTTGATCCAGTTTATTGTATAACATCTGCTGTTGTGACCTTGTTGTGATTAAAACTAGGCCGGAATTTCATTTTCCGCCCGGAGGTCACTGTGGCTCTGTGGTTTGGCGTCTGCTTCATAGTGAAACAACTCACGTCGGTGACGTTGTGGCCAGGATCGACTCGCGGATCCTCCGTCGGGGGATGGAAGGACACGAAAATCGAAAACCTGCATTTTTCAATGACTCAAAGTCCACCTGGCTTCCTCTGGGTAGGAAAGTCCGACGTCTAGCCTTCTCGGATAAGGGCGAATATATTTCGGAGGTCCCGTGTGTACGTTACGCACGCTAAAGAACCACTGGCAGTTCAAAATCGATGAAAGAGTAGGCTGCGTGCCGCTGTCCGGGCAAAATTTCACATTTTTACCACAAAAATTCTCATCAAAATCAGGCAGTTTAAAGCCGAGATAATCCTACTATCTCAGGACTGAAAGGCTTAAGAAAAACGAACATTTTCCGCCTCATATCTACGACTGTCCGGACCGTCGTAAACCGTCGTAAAAATACGCTGAGATATCTACCTTTACTGCGCGCCCGGCTTTAGGACGGATGAAAGGTGTGAGATAACATATAGAACAGCGGAATGTGTGACTAGGAAAATGTCGCGGGTTCGAGCCTCGGATCCTGCATCGGGGATGGGACGGATTCGAAGATTAGAACCTGCATTTTTTTTTTTTTTTTTTACAGTGACTCAAGAGGTCTCCTGGCTTCTTAGGTAGGAAAGCCCGACGTTCAACCTTCTCGGAGAAGGGCCAATCTATTTCGGAGATCCCTTATGTGCGTTACACACGGTAAAGAATCTTTGGCAATTAAAAATCAGATGACTGATGAGCTCGCGAAGACGCCGCTGTCAGTTCAAAATTTCCCCATTTTCACATTTCATATTTCTACTTTCGAAAATTGTTCTCACCAAAAACAAGGTAAGTACTTACTTAAAACGAGAAAATCTTACTTTCTTAGGATTGAAAGGCTAGATACTAGGCTATAATGTACGACTATTATTTTTAAGTTGTAAGTACTGGGACTGGATCACTTGGATTTGAAACAGAAGTTTATTATTTATCGCAGGGCTTAACATAAAGCTGTGAGCGGCTCGAAGTGAGTCAATTAAAAGTGGCAATAATATTTAGATCTAAATAAGCTTACAATATTGAGCAAATGATCTTGCACTGTATTGTAATGTTATTTTTGATGTGTGTGTCCGAACATTACCATGCAGAAATATTATATGCATGTGATATGTGAGCAAATACAATATACACGTACAAATAAAATGTGTACACACGTTTTACTTATTTATATATTGTTTATGTATTATTCTTTGACACAAGCTCTCTATGCCGTAATATGTGTATTCATATTCTTATAAAATTTAATCTCTTTGTAATGTTACGCAAATGTGTCTGTATGCTGTTCTTCAATATAAGTACTTCTGTAACACGTTAGCACATGTAGATCTGTTTGCTACTCTTTGACATGGTACATGTGAATCTATTTATTACTCTTTGATATGGCACATCATATCTGTTACTCTATTACGTGCATGCATATGCAAATCTATTTATTACTCTTTGATAAGATACTCTGATTCCTATAAAATCTGTTCCTCTTTGATGAGGTACGAGTTAATCTTTTTGTTATTCTTCAATATATATATATCTTCTTTTGTTTTGATATTCGTTGCACTCATTCACCCATTTGTTCCTGAGGATAAGAGAGGTGTAGAAGAAAAAAAGGGGGAGATGGGCGGGAAGTCAGAAAGAATGTTGGAATGACAGGGAAAAAAAAAAAACACAGAAGGAAGAGAAAAATCACAAAGAAGACCACAAAGCAGAGGTGAGGAGACATGAAACTTGACTAAAAAAGACAGAGACAAAGAGAGAAAGAGGAAAAAACAGAGATGGACGGAGAGATGGAGGATACAAGATAGCAATGGAAAAAGAGGGAGAGAAGGCGAAGTGTGAAAGCACAATTGAGAAAAAAGAAGATACATGAAGGAGCCTCTGTAAATAACGAGAGAGTGAGAGAAAGATGGAGACAGTGAGAATGGGAATATCAAAGGCAATAAGTGGAGAAGAGAGAATGAGAGGAAGAGGAAAAGTGATGAGAAATGAGGAAAAAAAACAACAGATGAGAGAAATGAAAAATAAGAGATTTAAAGAAAGGAGAGAGAGATCGGCATGATATGCGGAAGAGAGAAAGAAAAAGAGATTGAGAGGGAATAAGCTGATTACAGAAAAATGGAAATACAGTTCACCTGATTGTAAAGAATTTCATTTCACCTTTAATTCTCTCATTGATCATGTTTCTGTTTTTTTTTTTTTTAATTATTATCATTATTATTAAAAAAAACAATTACAATGTATTATGGACTGGAATTTGAGTTGAGTGAAGTAGACAGTAACACAGTAAGCAAAGCTCGGATACATACAGTATGCATCTACCTGGACAGGTATATAAAACCCTCTTAGTCTTACATCATGGCAATGCTTTGACAAAACACCTTTTCTCTTAAAAAAAAATATGTTTGGCAAAAATCATGCTTCAATTTTGCCACATCTTGTTTAATATATAGCGCACAAACTGCAGAAATTAGAGAATGGGGATGGTGTAACAAATTGTTTTTTTTTAATATCATGAAAAATTATATCTGAGTACATGGAAGAATAAATAAACTGTGATAGAAAAGGCATTTTGTCAAAGTATGAAAAATAGAATGCCCCAACCAACACATCACATGCCTGTATACATATGATGAAGAAACACTGATTATGCAAATGACACTTGGCTTATTTCATGGATGGATGGGACAAATTCTGCATCATTTTTCAGTGCAGTGGCATATGCTCCACTCTCTCTCTCTCCCAACCTCACATCATAATACATTTTTCTTCCATGAGGCCGCCCCTCGTATGTATGGTACAGATGTAGAAACTGTAGTAGAAATAAATAAACGAGGAGTGGTCAATAAATTAAATAAAATAAATAAATGCACAAGCTGACAGATTCAAGTTCCCAGTACAAGTATTTATTTCTACAGCCTTGCACTGCACCAAATCTCTGCTGTCATGGGGCCTTGTGTACTCTGATTGTGTCACAACGGCACTGAAGGTGCAGACCGTCCAACAGCAGTATGTTATAATGAGCATCTGCAACTTTTTCCATAACCAAAAATTCTCTGACTTTAGTACATGTACATACAAAAAGTTATCCAAAAAATGTTGGGGAAATAGAAAAACATAAAATAAAGAATTTAAAATAATATTTTAAAAAATTAAACAAACTTGCCCTGGAATTTCTCCTTTGGCTCCTATATCTTTCAGATACATGTATGTGTATATATTTGTATGGAACACAAAATCCAAACAAAAACAAAAATTCAGATCCAGGTTTACCCGGCAAAGCCATGTTGATTAAACTTGGAAGTATGTTCCTCTGTGTATCTTCATCCTGTCCCCAAGGCCATTTTAAAGTTTATTATGCTGTCATGAAATAAATGATCTTTCCAGGACTTTAAAGGCCTATATCCTTAGAATAACTGAGGTTTGTGTTTTCATCATGCCAGGATCAAGTCACTGAGATTAGAGGTGTGACTGTCTAAATCTTCTAGAGAATTTGTCTTAGGCAGTCAAAGAATTAAAAAAATGATTCAAGAAATTCATTGACGCAAACTCAGCAAGGAAAAAAAATTTCTAGATTTCATTTTTATCAAAATTCTATTGTTAATCACTGTTTTTTTTTTTTTAAAGGCCCTTCAAATCTGAGGGGCATGGAGAAACCCTTGATGTACAGCACAGGCTGAGATCCAGTGTTGCATATAAAACATTGGTGACAGCATTACCTCATCCCATATTTATGCTGTGGGCAAAATCACAACAGTTTCAAGAATAAACGTCTTGGAATGAAACAGAGAACTCAGACAGATACACTGATATTTTAAAGTGGATTATTTCAGTCGCCTGAACAGTAGATCATCACATAAGCTGTAGCTGGAATGAAACCACTTTGAAGTGGCATAATAATGTTGGATCTTAAAGCCTGGATCACTCCACTGGCCTGTCCATCAGACAATGGACTGAGAAGCTATAAAGATCACATTTGAGAGGTTGGTACCACCAGGTATCCTGGACTGACAACCTGACCCTAGCTGTTTATCTGCTGTGCACACACAAGAATGATCTGACAATGTGACAGTAAGACACAGCTCTCAAGAGAGAAGCATCCTTGTTTAGGATACATCATAAACTGGCAATGATGCAAAACTGATGACAAGATATTCACTAGGTGACCTTGACATCTTGCTGACTAGATTTTGCATTGTTTTATATAAATCCCGCACCCGGTTGAGATATAGCCTCCTTGTATAATAGAGCAGTAGCCTACTGATTTTCAATACTGAATTGCAAAGCATGTACTTATATTTCTCCAACTGAATCTGCCCCTGAGATGAACCTCTATGACTTTGCCTTAAATCCTCTCTGACTATGCCCTCAGTTGAAATCAACAATTTACCTTACACTTACAGCCCCAAATCTCTGGTTATATACATGTAAATTGCATTTCCCATGCTGAACTGTCCCTCACATGACTGGTCTTTACCAGATATCATGACATATATATGCAGCTACATTGCATAAATTATATTTCTCCACAACACTTGCCCCTGATATAGACTTTTTCTTTGTTTGGTCTTATGGTGTGATGTCGATTTCTTTAAAAACTGTATTCTATCAGCTTAACTGAACTCTGTGTCATATCCACTGATTTCACCACGGCCTTGTTCGTGAGTCCATCTCTGTGTTCTCAGCTGAAAAATTTTATAAACTTATACATGGACTGACCAATGCTGATTATGCAAATTTATGAATTCAATGGTTATTTGTTGGAGGTCTAATGATTAGTAGTAGTAGAAGTCAGTCTACAACACCTTCTATTTGATGCAAAATTAAGTTTGGACTGTAAGAGTGCATGTGCATGTGCAGACTGAGAAGTTGAGAAATTATCCATTCACTCTTGACACTTCCCATCCTCCCCAGCATTATTACTGCCATGCCAGTTCATGTATGAATGTGTCAAAACATGTATACAAATGTACCCACTGGTTCAGACAGAACAAGAGCAATAATTCTGCAGAGGGATAACCACTGAAAAATAACACTGGAAAATAGGTATAGACAAATAAATTTCCACAAGACTTCTGTCAAAAAGGTCCAATGACATTGTAAGGATGAAGCCCCCAGAGGCCTTATTATCAATAAGAGATAGAGACAGCAGCAAGCCGCCACATCAGGAGTCATGCAAATTATATGGAGACATACATATGATCTCCAGGTCTCTACATGTCTCTTATCCATGATTAGAAAAGGAGAAAATATGAGACTTACAGCAAAATGAAAATTGAAAAATAATTTTTTAAAAAAGGGCATAACATGTATCTTAATTAAATGACTGATCTAAATAAGGATACAACAATTCATAATTCTTTGAAAGCAAAATATACAGGAAGACCAGTGTAAACAAAATCAGGAATCAACTAAGGGAAATGTCATAACTGCACCAAATAATGAAACTTAAACTTTCAGACAGGACAATAAACTTCAGTTGAAATTGCTAAAGGCAATTTAAGGGAGCAATCACTCAAATCCAAAGGTATTCTAAATACTGTATGTGTCTGGCAATAGTTGGGACATGATAATCTGCTTGGTCCAGATTTAAGCATATTATGTGGGATGATGTCTCTTTAGAGTAAGAATGAGAGAGTGACCTTGGAGAAATCAAACTTTGTTTCAGACTGCAGGACCAAGATGTTGAATGGATCCCCTAAACAATGATCTACATAGTAGCTGAGTAAGTTCATGCTGACTTCTCTATAAGAGGATTTGATCCATTGCAGCTAATCTCAAATCCACTCATCTGTGATTTACAAGTCTGCTCTCCTCTCACAAAATGCCTTATATGCATAAAATCAAATTTTACAGGAGAGCCTAAAAAAAAAATGTTTCAATCTAAGTTTCTCAGTAAAAAACAATTAGTATTTGAAAAAAAGTTTATAAATGCGAATCTAACAAAAACCTAATTTGACCTAGATATGCATAAGTGACGTTTTGTCAGAAGGGGGCAGAAGTACCATCATATCACCTTTTAAGTCTTGTCTCCACATCTGTCCCATTTGACAAAGGTAAAGTACTGTGAACCTGATATGCAGCCCATAAACACAACATATAATGTTGTAACAACTGGGTGAAATGGATGGGATGTCAAAGGAGGCTTCATTGATAACATCAGGTTTCACTGATTGTGCGATAAGAGAAGTTACCTCTGAATGTAGATGTCCCATCATAGATAAGTTACGCCTATTTTTGTTTTCACCAAATTACAACCCGTTCCTTTTTCTCAATGACATCAATAAAACTATACATAAAAAATTTTCAACTTGGCCGCACAATATATGAAAAGAATGACTGTGAAGAAATATTCAGAACACAATGACCAAGTTCTCTATGTACCTTCGGTGTATTTAGACCACCACAAGTCCATCTATGACAGGACAAGCCACTAAACTTATGTTGACCTTTCAACATAGAAGTGACAATATTGCTAATCTCAAATAATTGTGAACCACAAAAATACAAATGATTCAAAAACAGATGAAAATATGTGTACATATGGTTTTGGTGATAAAATTATCTGAATAGAAATCACCCACAAATTTCTCCTCTTTCCTTTGGGCTTCAGTTATAATGTCACCATACATCAAAATTATAAAAGCAAGCATCCACATTGGTCAAGTGAAACAGAGAAAACTTAACAAGAAAACTTAACAAACAACACTGCTATTATCACTGCTCTATAATAATGGCAAAAATCAAGACTTCAGCTCAAAAATGCAACTTATGTCTCATGGCATTCCACAGCATGAGAGCTACCTGATACAATGTAATGTCATTAGAAAAAAAAAAGAGTCTATACATGCACATTACTATATGACCTTAGATTATGATACTTTTCTACAATAAACTTTCTTTGTGAAAAAAGAATAATGCCCTGGTTTGTTCTAGTTTTGCTTTTTAAGTCTAAAGTAGGTGAAGAAATAGTGGCTTGTGAAGATCCAAGTTTAATGATGGTTCAGACTTCAAGATAGGCTTCAGGCTCCCAAGTCCTGACCTAGCGATGACTGAGTCATCACTTCCGGTAATAAAAGTTAAGAAGCTCCATGCAATTATACAACAATTCAACAGATTCCCAATCGCATAAATCATCAAATGACAAACTTTTTTCTGAAAATGACTTGTGCCATTATCAAAGAGCATTGATGATATGTTTCTTATTTGCATGGTTGAGCTGATGACCAGCTGGCAGGCAGTGCAAAGTTGCACTCACAAATTCACAGGCAGCAGCAGTAATATATATATATGTATTGCTAGTGAGGTGACACATGGGCGGCTCTGCGCTGTACATGAGCACACCAGTATCCACTATGTACACTTCTACCTTGAAAACCAAATTGTCTTCAGTGCCAAATGTGACTCTTATGAGAAAACTGAAAATCTGGGCGGCTTTATGTAAGCCGCTAACAAGAGAATTTTTTTTTTTTTTTTTTTTCTAAATCTTGCAGTATTTTCAATCGGTAAGCTAAAGATGTTTTTCTATGAAAATTATCTTTATTGAATACTTACATTGCATCATTTCCCTTTTCATGAATTCAGCACTAAAGGCAAGTTAGCCTTCAAGAATCTATTTGGTCTGACAGCGACTGTATCATGAATGTCTTCTACCATAATTTTTAACGCACAACATCAAAATGATAGGATGGCAATAAAATATAAGAGCACAAAACTATAATCTTTAAACATATGGTTCAAACCTAGAAATTTCATTAATTAAATGCTAAGCCTAGCTTGTATAATACAAGGGAAAAAAATATTAAAAAATCACATAATCTGGACATATAATGACCGTCATGGTTTCAAACACAACCCAAGGGGGGACTTTGTCCAAGCTGTTGTAGTTCCAGCTGTTTTCTCTAATATAAAAATGGCAAATTATTTACAGCTTTAAGACATTTTCTCTCTCTCTGTCTCTCTGGCATCTGTCCATCTCCAGACCTTTCATACAGCACAAAGATGTGACTGGTGACCAGCATGTGACACATGTTGTAACACCTGTGGTGCCATCTCTAGACGGACATGATCATTTTCACACGATTCCATCTTCTTACATAACTAACACTACACCCCACCTCTACCAGCCTTCTCTAAACACACACACAAAACCCTGTTTCAATACATATTGGGCTATTTCTTGGACACTGACAAGATCAATTTCACATTTTACCCATTAATTTTCTGTCAAAACAACCCCCCCCCCCCAACTCCTTTCCCCAAAACACAAAACATTACACAAAACCCTGTTGTGATACCTTTCATATTACATCAGCATAAAAGCTACAGCCAATTGTGCATTACTTCAATGGACTGCAACAATCCCCCCCCCCCCATTCCCCTTCGCTTCTGCATATCTTGATCAACAATCCAATATTTGAATGCACAAAATTAACTGTCATAAATCATAGAAATGAATGACGATTGCGTTGATAAAAACATGTTCAACATGTGCCACTATAGACTGGTCCAGTCACTACCACAACAGCTTTGGGTTTGGGGGGAACTGACTCTGATTCCGACTCTCAAGACTCAATCCACGACGGCTTTTCAGCATTGGGTCTCTTCAGCTGGATGTTGAACTGCTTCAGTGTGGCCTCTAAAGCTGATGCATTGCCACTGAAGTAGGCAGAGATTGCGTTGTGAAAGAGAAGAAGCTGCTTATGCATGACCTTCACCTGAAACAAGAAGAGAACATGTCTGCTGATGGCTGAAAAGTGGATTTGACATGACTGTTGTTTGTTTCATCCTTCTAACAATTTCATTTTCTATTTCCAATGGCCCCCCTTATATTGTCTATGAAAATTTCAGATATGTCTATAACCAACAAGATAAGTTGCTAATTTCCTCTGGCGTCTTTCTGGTATTTATGAAGATTACAGTTATGCCTCATTCATATCTACGGAAGGAGTTTCTAATTCCTTTGGTTTCCCAAGACTGTTTACGAAATTTATAGTCCTACATCACACCAACAGAATTATTTTCTATTTCCGTTGTGCCCCAAAACCTTACCGAACAAAAAAAAAAAAAAATCATTGTCTATGAAAATTACATCTATATCCCACACTAAGAAGGTCAATTTTTATCTCCTTTGATGTGCTTATTTTGTTCATGAAAATTACAGTTATGCCACACATTTAAAATGCAAAATACTAGAATATATTTAATTTCTTACCCTGTTTTCATCCAAAAACTTGAGTTTGATCTGCACATCCCCTCTTAATCTCTCAAACTTCATTTTATGTTCTTCAAATTTTCTTTTGGCATCCTGTAACCTGGCTTGAGTAGCTGCCTCTCTGGGGCCATTGTCAACGCCCTCAAAGTCTGTTCTGTAAGCATCATACTCTAACCTGAAACAAAGAAACAAGATGGTATTCACATATTTTTACATCATATATTCTAAATGAAACATAAGATGTCTTGAGACCAAATTAAATGAGTCAGCTATCAAAGAGGAAATTGAATTTCACTGATCTTGTGGTTACAGAAGCTTTGAACATCCATATCGTGGCACAAAAACATCCTTGCATGAAGCACGCATATATTTATCGCTATATCTCGATACTTTTTAGGGGGGGAAAACAAAACAATAAATTAAAGAGTAAATAGTCTTCATCATCAAAACATTAATTGGCCGTAACCCAAAGAAATCCTGCCTTTAATATGTGTGCATGTCAATGTAGGAAAGCCAATTTTTTCTTTATGTTTACCAATAGGAATGATATGAGGACAAAAAGAAGCAATTAACCCAGGTATTATCCAGACCTGCCACTTTGCCAACCCCAAAAATCAGCATCCTTAATCTCAAAAATCTGAATTTGGCCGAAAAAATTGGAATCGTACAAAACAATGAGGTAATATTACAGATAATCATGTTTACGTTCAAAATCTAGTCTAGATCTACAGATTTACATCCCGTGTAGATCTAATTCTTCAATTAGTTCTTCAATAATATTAATACCCTAGACTATAATTTCTGAACAATAACAAAATAAATAAAAAGATTAGACCTTCATCTAACTGGTCCAACGCCAAATCAACCCACCCTAAGGAATAAAAATACGACAAACATTTAGACTCTAGATCTAAACAAAGGAGCCGTTGGCGGTTGCACAAAGCATGCAAGTTGGGCTAGCCACAAGAACCCAAAGCTTGCCTATTCCCGATGTAGATCTAATTGGAAATTTAGCTCTTAAACAGACGAGGCAGTAACTAATGAGAGTCGCTGGCTGAGACGGTAGCAACTGCAAGACAGAGAACTGAAACCCAAGTTCACAAGGCAGACGCGAGGTAAGATTAAAATATCATCTGGCACTTTCGGGAAACGAAATCGAGACAGTTCAAAACAGGCACGGTCGAGCCAATGTCGGTGAAAAAAAAAAAAAAAATCGGGAGCCAGTTCGAAAAATCGGAAGTACAGAAATTTGTGGGGGATCTGGGAAAATCAAAATATTCCGAAAAAATTGGAATAAATGGCAGGTCTGTATTATCTGATACTGTGAAGTGGGAAACATGTTTCACTAATTTACTTACTACAGATATATGATATCAGCAGCATTCTATTCCTCTATACATACTGAAAAAATTATTAAGGAACTTCAAAATAATAAAATGGACAGGCTAAAAAATTTTCTCTTTCAATATGGAGTATTTCATTGCTTGGATTTGCCAAAATGGACCTGTTTAACCTCTTCACCAGGGTTGCCAACCCCACTATGGTTGAACCAGGGATTTCTCTTGAAAAAAACAGGGATTTTTGACTCAAAACAGAAATTTTACATACTAAGAAGAATCCGATGCTAAACTTGCAGTTTCCAATCAAAGAATTTATGCACACAGCAGTTATTTAATTTTCAAATTCACAACATTTCTAAATAAAATA
>JBCEWB010126889.1:0-11350 GCA_039654565.1 Peronia peronii | reverse complement strand
TGTCTGTCTGTCTGTCTGTCTGTCTGTCTGTCTGTCTATCTATCTATCTATCTATCTATCTATCTATCTGTCTGTCTATCTATCTATCTATCTATCTATCTATGATTGTCAACACTATTGATAAGTGGATTATGTATGTGAAAATACGTTTCAAATGCCTGCTGCCTCATGAAGTGAACTAATTGGGGTAAATCAATCAATGTTTTGATTTTATTATTAACTTTTTCTTTTATCTGACCTGTGCATTTCCACAGTTATTACTCCTTTCCGATGAATGTTTCAACTTTGAAATAGATCCCCCAAAAAAGCTTTTCATTCTGTGCATTTTCATACATATCAATGTATATTTACAATTGCACAGTCAGAGAGGTCAGCCTTTTCATGTCACGCCGCCCTAGTTTTGAGTGGCACCGATCGCAACCTCTACTGTCCTGTCGAGCGAGTCTTGAGCGCACTGCACTGCAACTTTCCATGTCGAGCCGCATGAGTACTGTGTTTCAGTTTCGTATTTTTTTACGTTGTAATATTGATGTGCATTATTTTTTAAAAAGTAACATTACTATAATATCACATTTCATCTGGCAAAATATGAAATAAAATGAGCCACAAAAAATTTATCTTTATGTTTTATATGTTGTAAGAAAACGTCTCCTTAACCCAAAATGGTACGTTTACAGGGAATTTCTATCCAAAATCAGTACACCAGGAGGAAATTTTGGGTTCGGGCAAAGCGCAATATGAAAAGGTTGAAAAATGAGAACATCCTCTCACTGAAAATCAGTGGCCATTTTTAAATGTGTCCAACCATGTTAAATAATTATGGAGTGAATCAGCTAATGTTGACACAATGATAACAAAAAATCCATATTATTACTTATTACCAATGTCAACATCTTTTTTTCATGAGCCCGGCTTTACTTTTTATTTCATGTAAAAAAAAAAGTATGCTAGGTATATAATATGACCATTTTAAAAATATTATAATATTAATCCCATATGGCATCAAAGTTGTATGGTTGCCAGCGATCATACTTTTACAAATCATCTTCTGTCATATTTTCTGGTTTCCACAAGACATCAAACTTTGCTTTTCATAGTTTTATGAATAAAGATTATAATCAATCTTAGACTTTCACCTACTGTATGCACTAGTTTCTGCAATGCTCAGACTCAGAAATATACCATTGATGCAGTGTAAAATGCACATGATTTGTCATAAAGAGTAATGTGCATGATCTGACACCAGGACAATTCAAATTGACATTCCAAATTTAATGAAAAATATTCAACAGAAAGCAGACTAATATCATTGATCACAACGATCCTGAATTGAAAGCAACAACATTTCAATGTCCAGTGCATATCGAGATAACCTCCACCAGGAGGTTGAAAGACATATATAAAATGTAATGTAAATCCAGTGCATCTTTCATTTCACGCTGTTTGAATGATTTTGACCCTAAACCTTATGTCAGAATCACCAGTACCAAACTGCAAGACCTAGATCTAATATTAATACTGTAATTTAAATTATCAGAGTAATAATCCTACAGTTTTGGTATGTTTTAATTTCTACAATTACCTTAATGCTCTTATTAAAGCAAACACATCAGAACATTTTCTTTTCATGTACATCAAGGTAGATAAAATCAGGTACTAGAAAATTTTGGGCATATAGAATTATTGGTATCACATTAAAGCTTAATAACCCCCATTCACTCTGATGCTATGAATCCATTTGGCCAGTTGTCCTATCCCATGATCACAAAGAAATCAGGTACTTTAGTGAAATGATCTTATCCAAACACTTAGGCTACATAAGATTGTGAATGATCTGTAACAGCTAATGTTTTGAAGGGAACAACTTGACATCCTTAACATTGAGAGCAATATTTTTTCATGAGCAAACTCTCTCATTTAAATTGGGTATTCTGAAGTAGGGATGGGAATATGTTATTAGCCATAGAAGTCCATGATCATTGTGTAAGTATACATAGCAATGTCTTCTAACTTGGAAAAGGTCACCATGTACAAGTCAAATGAAAAGTGTCAAGGCAACGAAGAAGGCTCAATAGCTCAGGTATGTCAGCAAAGTGAATCAGGATGAGCACTTCACTTTTAGAAAATCTAAAGTTAACATAAAGAAAATATGACCATACTAGACTGCGTTATATAATGGGTCATTTTGATTGACAGCCAAATTACTTCTCTTTGCCAAGCACAAGAAGTATAAGACAAGCATTGCAAAGAAGGAAAAAATCACTTTTTCTTTTGTTGTTTGGTCGTGTTAATTTTTCCATAATTCTTTGCTTCATATGCTGCAAACAACAAGAGAAAAAGTTCTTTTTTTCTTCTTTGCAATGCTTGTCTTATACCGCTTGTACTTGATCAAGGGAAGTAACCTCGGTGGATGAAAAAATGGCTCATTGTTGAGGATTTATATTTTTGACATCTGCTAAGATTTATATTTCTGTTCTATCAGTCCTCTTGTTTGGTTGCTATCTTTATTTATAGGATCAACATATTAGTGTTAAATTTTTTTTTCACATTTTCCTTCAAACAATTTTTTGTTTGGTAAAAATATGATAATATTTCTTGTTCAGCAGATTTTATAGGCTAAGCTTTTTCAAACAGGACCAAAATTAGTGCATTCCCAAGATGACAGTGAATATTAAAATATGTGCACAGGATTTAGGGAGCATGGATAGGAAACCACACAATAGCATTAAAAACATCTGTGACCACAACAGCTTGTATATCGATCAGCAAAGCTCTTTTAACCAGGAGAAAAAAAAAATCATAAAACAGAGTGTTGAAAAGTTGAAACTCCCCTATTATAGTAACAAAACTGGACTTAATTGTAAATCTCTATCATAACATGTCTTTGAGTAGAGATTTATGAAAACCTTTAACATGAACATAAAGGCATTTGAAGAGTTCAATAAAATTTAGACTTGACTTAAAAATTACTATAACATACCATATACGGCCAAAGTGGCTGGATCTGATTGACGCCTTCCTGCCTCATTTTCTGCAACACAGATGTAATCTCCCCTATCATCATAAATTGTTTGTTCAATATATAAAGTACCCTCATGGAAGTGGATAGAACGTCCTGACCTTTCATAGTTCCAAGGGACTCCATTTTTCATCCAGAACACCTATGAACATTAAACAAACTGAGAATCTCTTCATGTCTCTTTAGCTATTGTAACAAATATTTGCAATAGGTTTGTTTGAATGGGTTTGTTGCAATATAACTGCAATTATTCTTCAAAAGTAGAGTAAAACAATGAACTCACTGGTCGTGATTATATCATTTCATTTCTTTAAGGAATTTTAAAACAAGATCCTGTATTGTAAGATTATTAGAAACATCATGCAACAGGCAAATGTCATGGCTCTAGAGAGGAACTAGCATTTTCCAGTAGTACAGCTGCTCACACACAGAATGACTCAAGGGACAATTTTGTTGAATTTATAATATGTTGAGGCAGATGTCACAGATAATTACTATATTACACATTTTTATTACACTTCATTAGAGCAGTATCCAGTATTCTCTGCTATTCTTCAAATCATGATACTGTCGGATTTGTGAAGTTGTGTCTCTCTTATGTAACATAAGACAATTGCCTGACAATTGGCTAACACATGTGGCACAACATAAAGGAAAAAGAGGACAAATTTTACAGTGCAAATAAAAATATAACAATGTGATGAATTATAACTATAATTCATCAGGTTCTCGGGAATTGCTGAAAAAACATGTTTCAGCATTTATGATAATATAACTTACGAGGTTAAATAACATCAGACAAATTTTTTAGTTACCCTTGGTGGAGGATTGCCATGGGGAGGCTCACACCGGAATGTTGCTGTATTTCCTAATTCAGCTTCAGCGTCAGTTGGTGAAGCTACAAAATCATCCTCAATGTCTGCAACATCCAGTGAGATGAGATAATAAATTTTTTCTTTGTCAAATAATGAAGACTATGTAAAATTGTGTACAATCGTGTTAATGGACAAAAACATGTTATTTTGTATTTTTCAACATGTATTTTGTCTACAGCTATTGCCAGGGTTAGATTATTTTATAATTTAACTTTTAGATGCTTGTTGATGTCATTTCCAAGATTGTTACCCATATTTAGTGATGTTACAGTGAAAATGAATTTATGTGCAAAAATGTTGCCATTTGGCCTTTATAAGTTAGGAATTCAAATATCTAAATATCACAACACTCATCACAAAATACAATAAGGTTTTACATATATATTAATAATATATATTTCTTCACTTGGATTGCATTTCCACTTTAACTATAACTCCAATCTTCATAGAAATTCCAAATCATTATGAGCCACAAAGGAGACATTGCTTTGAATGTCATTATAATTCTTGTAAAAATCCCTGAAAAATGAGTGATTGTGTAGATCATAGACTAGCTTCAGTATAAGTAATTCTACAGCAAGAACATTCTACAAAGTAAACAAAGACATTAATATAGTGGATGAAAGAGTTCTTAAACAAGAAATAAAATAACAACAACAGCAAAAGATAACAAACTAAATATGCAAATAAGATATTTTTCAATATGCCTCAATATCCTCCTGAAATATTTTTCTTTGTTAAAAAAATTATATTTTTTTTTGTCTTTTTTTTTTGGGTCTTCTCTTCAAAGTCATGCCTTTACTGAATATAAAAGTAATATTAAAAAATCTTAACATGTTTGACCTACAATCAATCAATGGATGTCCAGGCCTACTGTCAACCGGATTTGGCTCTCTTTAGTTGCTATATGCAGTGGTAGATCATCATTGTTTGACCCGATATAGGCAAAGGCTGCATAAAACACTTGATTATGACCACTTCTGGCAATATCTTGAGCCCCAATGCCAGGGATGGACATTGGGTGATCACTCTTAGGGAAATAGGCTCACAATCACCCAGAATATCAGTGTAAGCCTTCAACAGGTGTTTTAAAATGAAATTCCACCACCTATGATGAGTGAAATGCTCTTTTATTTCTGCTACTTCAAAGCACACTTGTGGATTATCTGCCATAGTAAAGATCAAAACATCAAAGGCATGGATAGGTTCCATTTGGGCCAGAAAGTCCATAAACTTTACCAAAAAAATCATAATCACTGAGTGTTTGTCGGCAACATCAGTGTCATATTAATTCTTATAAGTCTGACAAGGAAAACACTGCTGTCTGCATCTCTGTGGTTTTACACATATGGTACTGCAAGTCTGACAGAGTTTATTTAGATTTATTGTATGGACTTCACTGGAATGATGCATGATAAACTGCAGCAAAAAGATAATCCAGAATAAGACCATTACACATAATCTTACAATAAACCCATAAAAATGAATTAAATAAAAAAAAAAAAACGCTTGTGGCACTTAGAAGTGTACGGTTTCCCAGGACAGTAATACAAGTAAAAACTGATCTCTTATGAATATCAATTTTTAAATATGATTTTTTTCTTAAAATTCAAAACTGAAAGGAAAGATGTTATTTACAAGAGGTTTTCAGGCACTCACAAATTTGTGATTTTATGACGTAGAGGAAAATTAACAACTGGGAGCTAGAGAGCAGAGCTGTAGCTTTTATTTGATACCTTGAATTAGGGGTATACAACATTTGAAACTGGAGAACTAGGGTAATAAACTTGATCAGAATGAAGAAAATTACTGGTTTAGTGATATTCTCGGGGAAGACCGTGACTACCCAATGGTAGCGCCTAGTCCAGTCACCTCTGGGTCAAACTAAGTGATCCACCTTGAAGAGAAACCTGGGCAGCCATGGACAATCGGCAAACATATTATGTAGGAGAAAACATAAAAAGTGGACAGAGTGTGGATAGTGCAAACCCCAACTAGGACTGTTTTTATGACTTGATCTAATCCAGAAGGGAACAACAAAAACTATCACTGGCCAAGCAAAAAAGTGGACTGTGATTTACCAATGCAGGTGAAAAGCCACTTCTCATTTAACAGATGGGACAGGATCAAATATAACCCAGCTTACAGACGACATGTTGTACTAAATCACTCAAAATCTCTGTGAAATCATTTTACGAAAAATATATACGACTGTCCAACCGGTAACTAATCAAACAATTAAAAAAAGCAAATAACATATACAAAGAATTTAGATTGAATATTGTTGTTACTCTGCCAAATTTTCGAGCCCGCTTGGCTCTTCGTCAGGGCAATCTCTGTGAAGTCTCTGTGAAATCATGATTATTGCAAGAGAAGGTCAGAAGCTGAGTCAATATGTGGGAGATCAAGTCTGTAATTACAGGCATTTCTAAAGAGGAAAAAAGGGGGCAGCTGGCAAAAGATGTA
The DNA here is from genome assembly GCA_039654565.1 of Peronia peronii. Classification (NCBI taxonomy): domain Eukaryota; kingdom Metazoa; phylum Mollusca; class Gastropoda; order Systellommatophora; family Onchidiidae; genus Peronia; species Peronia peronii. The sequence continues at coordinate 4,990 of JBCEWB010126889.1, read as the reverse complement.
GAAAGACAAAGATTTGCGTTCAATAATCATTGCATACAAAAAATTCTCATGTGTTGAAAACTGCAACTGGAGAAACTCCACAAACTTTTGATATCGTCTCCTAGTTCATTCCTTTTCACAATGTATCAAATGTATCCTGAGAAAGAAAAATATCAAAAGACCAAAAGTTCTGTGTTCATGTGATGAAACTAATGTCCACAGATGCGCTTTCCAATCCCTGGAAAAAAAAAGACTAATAGAGAATTGAAACATGTTGAAGGGTCAAAGAACTACAGTGCTGAGCAAATAGCTGAAGCTGAGAAAGCATGAAGCCTTTTTTTCTGAATCTTGTGAAATATCTTAATTCAAATTGTTTTTGTCTCAATTTGATTGGGAAAGAGTATTGTCTTGAGCAAAGTCAGAATGATGGGATATATTCTACACAAGAAGATTTCCTGTTTTAATTTCACTATAATCGATTGCTTGTCTAAACTACATTTATACACTACCTTCCTCTCAGAAGGAAGCCCCTGGCAAAAGAAAAATCCAACAGTGCCAGCAAATGTTTAAGTATTTTTTAGAAATGTCAAGGGATATTGAAGGCATTCAACTTCATTTCATTACATCAAACAGCATACAGTCTTGTAGTGACTGTCTTTTAAAAGATTGTGTAATGCGATGTTGCCAGTCTAGCTGTCAATAGCAGTAACAAAAAGTGCCCTACACTGTAGGTGGACTGCAAACAGCAGAAGTGAAAGACTGGAAGAAATACAGTGCTGAGCAATGTATTCTGTGAATTCAACATGCCAACAGTGGCTAGGCCATCGAAGATTGGAAGAAATACAGTCATGAGCAATGTATTCTGTGAATTCAACAATCCAACAGTGGCTAGGTCATCAAGTGAACATATTTCAGAAAGGTCAGAGAAATGAAACACTGTCATGAATTTTAAAAAAGAAAAACAAATTCATATGGAAAATAAATTTAATTCCTTGACATTGTCTTACAAAATAGAAAAGCACAAAATCAGCAGTCATGCATGACAAATCTCCCAGACTGTCAGAGTGCAAATGGCCTGTGTATTGGCCCCACACAAGTTGGTACAAACACCTAACCACAAAAGTTTAATGACAATTTACCCCACTCAATTGATATGGATGTGCAAAGTATGGTAAATCTTTACAATCCTTCCATAGTTTAGTTTTGTATTCCTTCAAAGATTTGCCTGTGTAAGGTGTAAAATGCATTTTTTAAAAATTAAATAATGTTAGACTTTATTTCATTTTGTCTGAGATGTGAATAGGTCTGGCTGTATATGTTCTGCCTGTGAATGATCTTTGCTAATGTTATTGACATATATATATAGAAAGAGAACGAGTGGAGATGATAGAGAGGCAGATAGACAGTTGATAGACAGGCAAATACCTATAAACTGTCATTAAAAGAAAGACAAAACTGAAAGAAAGATGAGAAAGACAGGAAAAATCAAAGTCAAGTAAGTCAGAAAAATGAGAAGGGCAGAAGAAAGAAAGAATACATCAATGATTCAAGAACAGAAATTAATGTTTGGAGATGTTTGCTAGCATATGTTTGCAATTTAAATGGTAATCTATCCAAGTGAACACAGTTTGAGAATTATCCTGTGTAAATCAACAAAAATGAAGTGGTGAAACTTGGAATTCGCTGCTAGTCCTTGTCTGTCATTTTTCATACCTTTCATTGCACTAGACCACATTGTAGCAGTCATATAGAACTGGGCAATATACACTTATAGAGCTGGACTTAATCTGCAGGACAGGTTAGGTTGGCTATCCAAGGAGGAGTGGATGGTGATGAACTTTACCTGCATCTTGCCAAGTGATTTATCCAGCTGTTTTGTCTTTTAGCTGCAGTTAATAAAAAGCTAGAAGCCACAGGCAATAAATTATGACTCACACTGTTAAAGAGATATACTTGTGGGTAAACTGTCTAAAAATGAACAGGTTTGCTTCAAAATAATATGGTAAAGTCAGTCTTCAAAATGTCAAAAACTTTAAACTGCTCTCCTGAACATTTAGATTTTGAGGTATAGGTCACTTGGCAAATAGCAGGGTGTAAATTCTATAGTCAGCAGCTTGTACAAAGCTCATATAAATTTCAAAATTATCAAAAAGCATGATACTCTCTACTTAAAGAAAATCTCCTGACAAACAAGTAAGCCAACTCTGCAGTTACTTACAATAGGATGGGCCTGCGTTGATGAAGCCTCTCACACCATTTGTAGAATTCCATTGCCCATTCTCCATAAACCAGGCTTGACACTGGCAGAAGTAATTATCAGGGTTTTCATTCACCATGTCAGCAGTCACTTCAGCTTGAGTCACTATCATCCTGGCACCTTTAAAGAAAAAATGTTTGTTCTTAGAAAGTTTTCCATATTTCAACATAATCTGTTGTGTCAAAAGGACAATGCAACTTTAACCAAAATATAAAAAAAACTGTTTTTCAAATTTCCCTGTGTAGAGCTAGCTTAATTTTTCTGTTGGAACTTTATGTTTGCTGAAATATTTTAATTCTTTGAGACATACTGAGCATTTGCAATGAAGAAACTGTAAGACACAGAATGGTTTTAAGTTGGGATTAATTTAGCCCAGTAATATTCTCCTCAAGCTTTAGAGTGTCAAGAACTAGCTGCTTCTGCTTCAGAACCTAAGCAAACTATAAAATAAATGCTGCTTTTTTTAATCATCCATTAATTAATGTCAGTAATGTTCTTCTCACATCTGTGGATTTAGATCACTGCAAGCCCAGAATCATTTAAAGTGTCAGAATCAATTGTTTGTAGTTTCACTATCAGTTTAGAGGCATGCTCAATAAAGGTGAATGCAATTTGTTGACTAACTGTGATTTTCTGTGAGATTTTATTATGAGTTAGAAATTAGCTAATTGTCTATACACTGTAGGCTAATCTCAAGTGACAAGTACCTTGTCAAGCTATAGGGATTAATATTAATAGCAGTGTAAAAAATATACCTATCCCTCCTCTCTTTCACTGTCTCCTTGCCTACAAAGCTGCATTTAAACTTTTGCCCATTTTGTAAGACTTAACTCTAGAACTGCGACCCAGCCTAAGGGCAACAATGCCCTGCGGCGCGCCTTGCCGGGCTTGTCAATCTGGGTCTCAGCGCTAGTGCTTAGCCTCAGGGTTTTTGTTCTGACTATAGAGACTCCACCTTGGCTTTGGAGTGACACAATGCTGGCCCAGATTGACCACCTTGCTGACCAATGTCTTTCTCTAATCCCTCCCCTAACTCCACCCTTTCTTCACATGTAATAATATTTGCAATGAGCCAATGGTAGGAGAAGGGCTTATATTTACAAAAACATGTCAATTTCATATGGGTGCCAATTTTATCACCCCTCATCCCACAGATCATTCCCATTACAGATTTGCTCATAACCTGAAGTAACTGCTTGGATGAAACCACTTCATATAGGGGTGTATTTATGTTTACGTTATAGAATCTCAGTGTAAACTGCAAGCTATCATCCCTGTGACCATGTGGACTTAAATTATTCGTATTAGATCAGACTGGCTGACGTTTTTGGGACAGTAGTAACTACAAAGAAATATATACAAGTGATCCAGCGATGGCACAGTGTGAAAGCACAAGAGAGCAATCTGATATATAAACTAATAGATACATAGGCCACTTTAGCTTTCATTCATAGCAATTATAGCTCACTTGTACTCTCAAGAGCTTGATTGCTGGTCAATGCGAAACTTGTTGAGTGGGTCAAGTGGTCAGGGGAGTCTGCATTATTATTCAATATGGTATAAACAAAGAGACTGCATGTATTTGATACTCTCTCGCAGTCCCATCATCATATAGTTTCTTTTGATTGTAGTTTCGGACCACTTGAGAGGACTTGAGTGGGCCATGTGGCCTTTGATTTCTGTTTATTCCCTTCCATTCAAGAGGATTTCATCTTTGGGCATGGAATTTTTCACTGTTCTATTAGGTAAAGTTTCCTTTACCTTGTGAAGTGTCTATTGAGCTGTGCATACTTATTATGGTGATATTTGGACAAAACTGAGGCCGATTAACCCCAAGTTTAAGTGACATGGTGAGAAATATCACAGCGCAATGTGGAGCCCATACAAATAAACACAGACATCACATGCAGGGATTCGATTTACCTGACGTATAAATATGTAGTTCGCAGTTCTTGGGTTAAGAATGGGGCAAAGTGTGAAGAAGAAGATTTGTCCATCTACATTTCAGTCAAATTCACACTTTACAAACCTGTTTCATCATCTCTGATTAATTCAGTGGTAACCTCATTGTCTGTAAGTCTTGCTCCACCACAGGTCATTGTCAAGTGTTCAACTCGAATGGCAGAACACTTCAAAGTTACTGATCCTGAGGCACCAACTGTATTTTCAGGACGGACATCTTGCAGAAACTGGGCACTGCTAGGAATAACATCAGGTAATGTGACAATGTCTTCTTCAACAGCAGCTGGTGTTGTAGTTGGTACCTCATCTATGAGGGAAAAAAAATGGTGAAGGTTGCATCTAGCTTAAAGAATTATGTATGATATGTTCATAATGTACTAGAATCTTATAATGGCTATACATAATATAAATTCAAACCTTTTTTCTGGCAAAGTGCTTAAAACTGCTTGGGAGGTGGGGGGGGGGGATTTTTAAAAAGATAAAGTGCATAGTATAATTGTTTCGTGGCAGCCGAAATGAGACGTAAGTTGCTGGGCTAGAACCGAGAAATCATTCTTTGAATGTGATGAGGAATGTCAGATATCGAAATTTTTTTATCACAGAAATCAAAAGTACATTCATTTCTGAACAAGACAGTATCAGCCTTACCCTTGATTTATAAATATTACTTATTAAAATCCGGTGTTTGTGAGATAGGTATGTAGATTTATGTGTTCGGCTGTTCATTTAAACTTGATTTTCTCGGAATTTCCGTCATAGCTGGGGGGGGGGGGGTCCTTCCTTTTTTCTTTC
>JBCEWB010126878.1:823-11351 GCA_039654565.1 Peronia peronii | reverse complement strand
AGATAGATAGATAGATAGATAGATAGATAGATAGATAGATAGATAGATAGATAGATAGATAGATAGACAGACAGTCAATCTCATTCCCTTTATTATCATTTTTTCCTAGAATTTCAGACAGACAAGCGATGACACTATAACTCTGCACTGTAGTGACAGTAAAGTCCCGTTCAAGTCACAACAGAAGGAGATAATTTTACCTTTCATTCAATTCTTTTGTTTTTATCACGATGCTACAAGCAGCCATTTGCCCAGGAGCTCCCAGGGTTAGCCGTTCTATTCAATCTGCGTCCATGTCGATACTTGACCTGAGAGGTCCCTCTGCACCAATCAATCCCCACAGTAAGAAATGTCGTATTCTTGTATTCCCAAATATAACTTACAATCCTTGAGTGAGAGAGTGTCATAGCATGTTGATTTATCAGTTTACTAGCAGAGAATCCACGGCCTCCGTGGGAGATTTTTTAAATATAGCCCTGCAACTTCAAGTGTATGGCAAGCGTGCGCACCTCGATGTTGACATTTTGGTTGATTAAACTGAATGTTACTCAAAGAAAACGTGTTTTGAACGCGTCATACTATCAGACGTACAATTCGGATCTAGCAGCCTCGCGAGTTTATTTTTCAATTATTATCGCATTTTTAGAATAATGTCCAAGATAATAAGCTTTTTTTTCGGGTTTATGTACATAGAAACACAGATCCATATACCAAATTTCATATGGATCCATTCAGAGTCCATACATCTATTGTGCGTTTTGTTGCAGATTTATAGTATAGATTTATACATAAAATGTCCTAAATTCATATTTATCTATGGCTTAATTACCTGTTAACTGGTTATCTGAGATTTACTGTTCTTTTATCAGTAACAAAAAAGAAAGAAAAAACTAATTTGTGAAACAATAGCACAGATCCAAATTTCTTTTCTAATTTTGTTTTATAGACAGACATCCGCCATTACACTGGCTGGCCAGGCCTTCTACTCCACATTCAGCCAGCCTGTTTGTTTGCCTGTCGTTGCCCCTGACAACTGATAGACACATAGACAGACAGAAAATATTTCCTCGCTTTTCATTCTGAAAGGATGGCTAATTTATCTATTGAAATCCCCTCGCGAGGACTGTCGAAGCGGGTCTTCTACTTTCACGTCTCACCAGCTATGCCGGTGCTGGACGCCATGTTTATGTCTCGGCCCGCGCGGGGGAAAGATCGGAAATGGCGATTCCTCGATATCCCAGAGGTCAAGTGATGTTTATTGCCCCAACTTCCGGTTGTGCAGTCAGGCCTTATACAGCCTGACACTAGAGGTCGTTGCTTAATGGACGCCGCCATTACTGGAATGAGAGACCAGGGGGTCGGAATTAGGTCATTATCACGCGCAACCTGACATCGGTAGTCCCATATTTGTTGTCATTTCCGGTTTTATGCAAGAGGTCATGCGCACGTGCTGTGATTAATTTCGGAAAGATTAGGCGACTTCGTTAAGAAAATGGAAAGAAAATCGCGCAATATGTGAGAGGTGGACCATATGGGCGTTGAAAGGTTTGATAGTCAGTACTATCTTTTTGTCTTCCCCTCCCCTGCCCCTGCCCCTCCCCTAATCATCTCCTTGGTTTAATTACCGCAAAAACTACTTCTGCTTACGCCCCTTTAATTTCCCGGCCTCCCTTGCGCGCGGTCATTGACCAAACTCAAGTCATGATATTAGTGCGCTTTACGTCTCGCGCACAGACAGTCGGAACTACTTTTTGAAACGTCTGACTGACTGAGCATTTGCATGATGTTATCGATTGCAGCGTTTGTCTGCTCCTTTTCACGGAGTTTCCTCCCTTGGGCCTTGAGTTCCAGCACTGAGGGTCTCATAAAGTTGAGATAGTATTCTGAGGTCGGCACCTCTCCAGGGAACACGACTCGTGAATTCAATGGTATTTATTTCCATAAACTATCACGTGATTCGTGTTTCAATTACAAAAAAAAAAAAAATCTAATGACGCAAAGCTATTCCCGGACCAAGGGTTTAGAAATCGGCTGTAAGGAATATTTAGAGTTCAGTTTTCCACCTTTGAAATTTTAATACCCATACAGAAAGTAACGCATTACGTTCATTTTTTTTTTCGAATCTTTAGGGAGGGGACACATTAGGTCTGATAACAAGATATATAATAAGGGTCGAGGACAAAACTAATGATAATAAGTAAAACGGTTGAAAAACGTGTCTACATTTCAAAACTTTATAACAAAATTGCTCAAAATGTGTTGTGAAATACTAACTGGGCTGTTTTTGATATTCGATTTCCCTTTGTAACTTAAAATGAACCCTTCCTTTTTGCTATGTTTTCTTTTCTTTATATATTTTAAAACATCTTTTGTCGATTTAAAGATCTTAGAATAGCCAAGTAAATGCGTCATAGAGTTCTAAATTAGACTTTCAGCCAAAATCGAAAGAAAATTTTCAATTTGTGAAGTGCGTAATGTTACTCCTGGAGTCGCGCAACCCGCGGCACTTTGGACCAGTCTCTGTCTGTGTCTCATTTCCGCTCGGCGTGGTGACTTTCCATTCAATGATTCGTTTTGATGTCAGAGGGGATAATTAGGAGGGTTAACATTCATGTAGTCCTCGGTTGGCCCCGTTTCTCGTCGGGAAACGTGTGTCTCCAGCACTTTTAGAACAAAGACTAGTCTGAATTTTGAGTCCATTTTTCAAAAACGGAACGGAAATCTGGGTGAGCTCATTACTGCTTTAGACATTCACATTGACAAAACTATCACATTGTGAACTGATTTAAGATGGAAATGAAGAAAAATGAATTCTCAAGTCCGGTGCAATTGATATTCCCTGAAGCACTTTGGACAGAGATTACTGTGCCAAAAACAGTTTGCTGTTTGCAATATTATTGTCGTTATTGTTGTTGTTGTTCTTTTCTGTCCAGGATGGAAATGAGACACATTGTTTATTATTACCATTATTAATATTATTATTAATATCTTTGTGTGTGTGTGTGTGTGTGTGTGTGTGTTTGCATTTGGCCTTTGTTAAACCCCATTATATTTTCACACATGTGAATAATATTTTTACTCTCATGATTTTATGTCAAAGAACTTCCTGCTGTAAGCAACAATAATGGGCTCAAGGTATATACCACTGATTGGGGTCTCGTAAGGGGATCATAGTTATGTAGACTCGTGTAAGGAATCTGCGCCGTTATTTTCTTCAGACCTAAAAACATGATTAATTTGCTTAAGTCCGGAGTTGGTTTGTCTTCACATCAATATGTCTGACACGCCATGGATTAGCTCCCTTTTCCAAACTGGATCAAGAGAACAGTGAGTACAAGGGAAAATATACACACCTTCATGCACACGCACATTCATACATACACAGATTCACACACACACACATACTCCCCCTCGGGGGCCTGAGGTATATAAATAGGTTCTCCGCTCCCACCTGCAGGCGGTGTCAGCCCGCCATCGGTGGGATGTCTCCCATGGAGTGCCATCCTCGACATCCCTGGAGAGACATCTCTTCTGTCTCTCCTTGCTCCTGTCTTCTGACCCGCTCTCTTTCTTCTCCTCTTCTTGACGTGTAAACGTATCTTACTGTGTTTCTCACAATACAGCTGTAATCATGCTGATGTGTCGTTAAACCCCAACACAACAACACACAGACATACACACAAAGGAAAAGATACTGAAGTTGTTATATAAAAGTGTGAATTTGTAATCAGTACTGCCGTCATTTTTAAAACTACAGTATCGCAGGTTTTTGTACAGGCAGATACTGTATTCTTAAAAATAACGGCAGGCCTGTACAACTGGGACAAATCACCCAGCCATAATCAGACTAATGAAGACCGCGCTGTTAGTTGGCTCCTTTTTTTTTCTTTTTTTGCAAGAAGCATATTCATGCCATCAGTTTAAAGATGCAGATTAAAACACATTGTAATGTTAATTTGACCTGTTTGGTGGGGACGGGGGCCCTGAGGTGGGGGGGGGGGGGGGAGGGGACGGTCCTGCCAGTGAAAACAGGAAGACGGCGAGCAAATATTTATGAAAACCAGCTGGAGTTGAAGGTTTGACAAAAACTCGGGGCTCAAACATGTGTCGGGAGCAGGCGCTGGGTGAGTTAGGAGCACCATAGCTACTGCTCGCCAGGGAAAATTGCTAGTAAGGCTGGAGGAAATCACGATTGTGTGTGGACTCATGCCTTAATATAATCTTCGGAAATAGTTATGAATCATTTGTCTGTGGAATGGAAAGATCGGTACCATTCCTCAGCTGATCAATGCGATTTCCAGGATATCACTATACATGAGAAAATGTGTCCAAATCAGAAGAACCCCCCCTTTTTTTTTAACCCTTTTCTACAGGAGCACATCTGAGAACAGAATCATTTTTGAGATAGCCTAATTAAGCTGAAAACAATTTTTCAATAAACTGTGAAAAATAGAAAAGCAAGGCAAGCCTAGAAAACGATGGACATACAATATCAAGGAGTGGACAGATCTCGATTTCTCCGAGTCACAAAAGACAGCAGGGAACCTCGACCAGTGGTGGGAATCTGATTGTGGACGTCATCAGTCAATGTCCTAGTGATCACGTGACCACCAGACAAGACAGGTAGAGAACAAGGAAGAAAGAAAGGAATAACAATACTCTCTGCTGTCAGACACATTCTCAACGATATTTCTCACGTGTCTCTTCCGCGTTCCCAAAAAGTTTCATTTCACGTTTAATTTATAGCTTTTTTTTTTTTAAATCTTCACTTTAAATGACTTTTTGATTCTGGCTTGATTTTCCATTTTTTACTTGGTTCCAATCTGAAGCCATTCAACTATCTGTGACACCCTTCACTTCCTCATGGCTAATCTATATCAATGTCCTGATCACTGAGAATCGATCTGTCAGAATTTAAAAACAATTTATTGATCGGTCATAACGTGTCCAAATACAGACCTCTCTGCCCCTAGAAGTGACAGTGGAATGCATAGCCAGGGGAGACAAAAGCCAGAGAGAGGCAGAGAGAATAGGAAGCAGATGAGAAGATCAGCCAGCCCACACAGGAATATCTCTTGGGAGTGAAGAGATAAAAAGGAACGACGCTGTTTGCAATCTAGGCTGTAGTCAGGCTCTGTACATCATAATATATATCGTTTTAATGAATGCAGACATGATGAGATTGGCAGAGAGAGAGAGAGTGAGAGAGAGAGAGCAAGAGGAGGGTGGACGATTGAGAGAGAGAGAGAGATTAGGCGAATTAGCAAATAGTGGGGGAAGAAAGAAGAGGGATTTAGGAAAGAAAGGGATCGAGAGAAAGAGGGAGAGAGAGAGAGAGAGAGAGACGGCTTGGGGGGGGGGAGGAGGGGAGTCAAGACAAACGAGGAAAACATTTGAAGGCTTAGCGAGAGGAGACGAACTAGGAAGGAGGAAAACTATAAGAGGAGTTGGAGACAGAGAAAGAAAGAAAGAGAGGATGAAAGAGACAGAAAGGAGTGAGAAAATAAGCCAGAGAGAGAGAGAGAGAGCGAGATAATGAGAGAGAACGAGGGACAGAGGAGGGATAGAAAATTTAAGAAGTACCGAGAGTAGATGAGGAAGACACTGGGGTTTAACGGGGTGGGGGGGGGGGGTTAGAGAAAACAAAATGAAACAGAGAAAGGGACAGAGAGAGAGAGAGAGAGAGAAACAGAGAGAGAAAGAGATATGTTCTAGCATTGATTTGCCTTAGTTGCTTTGCCTCATTGCGTTGACCGATCTCATGGACATCGAAATGCGATTTTAAAAACAAAAAGCTCGTACATTTGGGAAATGGGCCGAGCGAATGCCGAGTGAGCGCTGAAAGTCTGTGAGTCCTTGCCAGCGGAGGGGATTTGGGCTGAGAATGCGGGAATGGGTGGGGTGGGGGAAGGGGCAATGGGAGGATGGATGAGATTGTTTGTTCGTTTCAATGTTTGTTTGTCTGGGTGCGTGCGCATGTCTACGTGAGCTTATTATTATATCTGGATGTGAGTCTGCATCGGCTTTTGAGATTTAGGAAAAAAAAAAAAGTTTAGCGTCAGAAAGCAGCACAGAACCTTCTAGATTTTCACGGAATGAGGGATATTGACATGGACAGGGGAAATTTCAGATAGGAAACGGGCGCTGCGGAATGCCGGCAATCTTCCCAATAGCAAGGTAGCAAATCTGATTTTCAAGCGTACCTGAAATTCTATAATACATAACAGCACAAATATGCGCTGCTTTAATAGGTAAATAAATAATTTATTTATCTTAATGATAGTTCTCTCAATGACAATGATGCGAAGATGTATAATAAGGATTGCCATTTGAGTATGCATTAGAGGGATATTCTCTGCAGATATGATAGAATTTCACTTAAATGTACTCCCTAGGCCTCTGCGCTATCTTTCTTTATCGAGAGCGATCTTAAGATGTGTTAAATACTTTAGAAACAAGATACTTGCCTTGTGATAAGCGAAATCGGAGTTTTAAGAAAATAACTTGTCTATAAAAACATATACTTCAAGGGGAATGGAAGCTGTCATTCAACTATCATACTGCAAACAGTTGTAGATTTTCTCGGTATATCTGAGAGGAATATGGCAAAAACAAGAACCCAGAAACGAGAGACTGATGAAGAAATGATGGCTGAAAGGATGGACTGACAGGCGAAGACAGGGATGTGCCAGCAATGATTCATTTCTCCATCGAGTCTCAAGGCTTCTATTCAAAATCCCGTGGATTATCCGCCCATGTCACGGTGTATCAATCTCTCACTCACTAATCACATTAGGACCACAGAAAGTGGTCGAGTCCGGGAATTCGCCTGCTTGTACTGTACGCCTCAGAACGAGGCCGCTATTCACTGATTGGTTAACAAAATTAGCCACCCGGGGAAACACCGGTCCTAACAGGCTACTAATGTCTTTGTTTCTCCCCGCAAAATGTGAGCATGGCTCGGATAATGTCGACCCCAATTCCCACTATGCAAATGTGAGGCCTGCATGTTGACTCCCCCGGTCTAGACTCCATAGAGATGGCCTAAGGTGAGACCTACCGCTCGTGACCGAGCATTGACTACAGGCAGTGAGCAGTTCCGGATGGGTGACAACAAATACGTGTGTGCTCAACTTCAAAATCAAAGACAACATAACCGACTCAATCGATCTCCTGGCTACTTTTGCTTCTGGGCAGGGCGTAGAAATGGCATGTCATCTGTCCATTCATTGCTTTTCTTCATCTTTCATCGACAAAGACGGTTTGTTTCAGGGGTTCGTCTATCACGTTGTGGCAGTACTCCTTGCCTGCCGTGTTCTGATGATGCTCGTGGTAATGACGTCTATGATGCATGTGGGTGCGTGAATGTATGACACATGTTTAATTGTACCTTATCAATTATGAATGGAACTTCTTCTTAAGGCGAAAACAATTTATCTTATCCTCCCTCACCCTATCTTGTTGTCTGTGGAATTATTTCGATTTTTGTTTTCGGGAACCCTATGACATTGTCAGATTTTGTAGTATCAGCGTGATACCCTTCAGACACAACTGATTAGCACGGTATTTCGCTATCTATGGTGTTTAAAAATAAATTTGATTATCGTGCCCCCTCCTAATCAACATCGTATCATATTTATAATTACAAGATTGGTAGTTAAGTGTTAAAAATCTCTTCTGGGAACAAATATTTCGCTTCCCTCCAAGCTGAGAGCAATTTCAACTTGTTAAGCGTAACAATCATAATATAGTGTTGGAGACACATGAAAACGTGCACTATATCATTCGGCCATGCAAAACCATCTGGAAAACTAGCAAATAACCAGTGAGGACTATACATATGTCTAGCGGATCGAATAGGGCATTTGCAGCGCCAGATTTGGGCCCTAATTTCATTGCATATCACTTAGAGTTCCCCGTTAATAAATCAAAATGCAATCGGCCATGCTGCATTCTCCGATGGCATTAAGGCTCCCGTGAGTGAGCAGTGGTGGGCTGTGCTAGATATCGATGTACGTGAGGGCCCACATGAGGGCAAAAAGACAGGAATGTGAGAAGATTGGAAGGTTTGAAGATGGAGAGAAGGAAGAGACAAAGAAATGACCGTGAGGTGTTTTGATGGCCGGACAACTGTGCCAAGTGACCGGCGAGATTGCTGGATACAGTCAAGAGGAAGATTAAGGACTGAGAGGAAGGGTAGGGGAGAGAAGGGGTGGAGTGAGAGGGTGAAGAGGAAAAAATAAGAACTGAAGAGAAAGTGTCCAATGGGGACAGGGGGGTAGATGTTTGACCAGACCGCTAAAATAACTTTAACACTAATAATGTCTATAGAGCGGGATGAAATACTGGAATTTTCTGACGACATTTTATATTGAAGGTTAAGGAAAGACAGTTTATTATGTCTAACTGAAGCCTTTAATTCCAATAATACGAGGACGATCTGAGAGGACGTTCAGTATCTGTTGGCTTCTCGTAGAAACTATGAAACTGGAGCAGTTTCTGTTAGTTCATTTGAAATCCTGAGCAATGGCAGTTCACAAAGGAATGTTCATGTGTGTTCATAGAGGTCTGGACATTTCAGAACCGACAAATATTGGCCTTGACAAGCAAATTGTTAAAGTAATGTAGTGAACTGAGCCAATTTACCAATTTTTCTGTTTGCTGTTTTATAGAGAATTCCAGAACATAGTCTGGTCAGCGAGTCCTTAACCACATCGATCCATTTGCACCTTTAGGGTTAAACAAAAAATAGAGACAGTGGTCGATGGGAGGTTTGTGTTGGAACAAAAATAAGGAAGTCGATAGGTAGGACAAAGTGAGACAAGAAAGATTGGGTTTTCATGTAGAAAGAACCTTAGCGATGAGAGGGTGAAAATACTGGAACGTCAGCAGTCTTTTCAATAGCTGGGTAGCAAATCCGATTTTCAAGTGTACCTGAAATTGTATAACACATCACATTACGATTCTCTGAGATAAAAAGTTAACTGTCTACATGACAGGATGAATACAGTCGTGATGAACTAGAGAACGAAAGACGGTCAATCATTTATCAAGTTCATGAATGGTTTATCCATTCCAGTACGGCAAGACGTTCTCCGGCAAGTTCTACAATAGGTGGGTAACTTTCTGACCAGGTCGAGGGAGTGCAAAGTGCGAGTTGCCAAGCTGCTCACCCCTGTATGGGACATGCAAATGAAACAGGCTGCGCTCATCCACAGGAGCTGCCAAATTGACAACAGGAGGCACAGACGGCGTACATTACAAACTAGACATTCTAAACTATTAGAAAAGAAACCACGGCCTTTGTGGGAGATTTCTTAAATATATGCCTAACCGATACTGCCCTGTGACTTAAAGTGTATGGCAAGCGTGTGCACCTCGATGTTGATATTTTGGATGATTAAACTGAATGTTACTCACACAAAATTGTGTATTTGGTTTTTTGAACGCGTCATTCTATCGAAACTACAGTTGGGATCAAGCACTCTCGAGAATTTGCTATTCAGTTATTATCGCCTTTTTAGAATAACATCAAACATAGTAAACTTTTTTCAGCTTTATGAAAGTAGAAACACAGATTTGTATGCAATAATGGCGTTGCCAAATTTGATTGGGCACATTCAGTAGTTTTCCAGTCCATAAGCCTTTTATGGGTTTTGTTGAAGATTTATACTGTCGATATGCAGCTCACTGGACTTTCCAGTCGTACTCCTCTGTATCTTTCCTTCCTTCCTGTCCCTAGCCTTTCTCTCTTTCTCAGTTTCTGCATACAATTTATTTATATCGCTGCTATTCTAAATTATGAAAAGACACTGGCGTTTAAAAAAGGCAAAAATGCAAAAGAATGATGTATAGAACATTCCATTCATCGGGGGAAAACCACTGACCAATATCACTTCTCTGTGCCATCCCTTGTGTACACTTTCTCTATTTCTTTGTTATTGTCGGCAATGCTGTCATTTCAAATTTTCTGAGGGATGATGCACTGGGAACAAAATCATCAGGCCAAAGAAAACAACTGCAACACAAAAGCACAAAAACAAAATAATGTATAAAGTATTTCTCTCCCTGGAGATATAAAGGAAAGATTTCTCCACGCTTTGAGCCTGTTTCTGTATTATATAATCATCTCTATTACAACCATTTCATTTCCAACAAGAACATAACAGTCAAAAAAGGGTTAAGCAAAAATGATAAAGAGAACATTAAAAAATTCATTTCTCTGAAAGCCTGCTTGAGCAATGCCATTAACCCTTTTGTATTCATTTTTTCCGTCTTTCTCGCTTTCTTTTTGTAGTCTGGATTGCTGTCAATTCCATTTAAAAAAGAGAAATGACATTTTGAAAAAAAGATGGTTAGACCAAAAAAAAAAAAAAAATGCTGTATAGAGCATTTCATTCGTCCGTTGGCAAGACTGACCGACTAAGGCAGAAGGTACAAAAGGAGGAGAAACGAGCAGATAAATTAATCAACGCGAGTGTAGAAAGGGCAAGAATGGTGAATGAGCGAGTGAGTGAGTGGTTGGGTG
>JBCEWB010126867.1:0-11351 GCA_039654565.1 Peronia peronii | reverse complement strand
CCCCCCCCCCCCCCCCCCCCCCCCCCCCCCCCCCCCCCCCCCCCCCCCCCCCCCCCCCCCCCCCCCCCTTTTAACCTATAACAGTGCAGAATATTATTACCTCATGATTATGGCCCAAAGAAATAGTTTCTACCAGTAGGACCTATAGTGGCAAATTAGTCGCGAATATGGGTTCAACAACACTGGAAGAGTGAATAACATCTAACCTAGCTGGATAGCATCACTTTATGATCATGGCCCGATGGTAAGGTTTCTGGCACTAGCCAGGACTTCAGTGGGGCATTACTGGTGACAACAGCCGACCAAGCTGACCTGAACCAAATACTAGAAGTCAATGATCTGTCGAACACAACTGCTGTGTCGAGGTCGAGGCATCGACCAGGAAAATGGGAAACATCCAGCTTAACTTTGCCTTGCGTCAGCTCTCCTGTCGCGGTGAACACAACACACACTGGCCGTATTCAAGCCACATAAATGGGAGATCGTTGTGCCCAGCCCTAGTACTTCCATTCGTCAAATAAAAGAGGTGTTGAATAAGCAGTGTTAAGTGGGAAAAATCATTTTTGCATCCTGTGCTTGAAACATATTTCATGAAAAATTCCAAAATTATGGCATACAGAGACTGTTTTCTTCTTATTGTTATAATTTTATCAATTTTATTGGTGCTCAGTCTTTCGAATGACATGAAGTAAAGGGATTTTTCCTCTTTGCACTGTTTTGCTCAATAGCTCTTTTGTCTGGCAAAGGGAAGCAAAAGAGCTGGGCACAACGATGTCTCATTTTATGCTGAACATTGTCTCTTCTCCTATGACTTTTGAGCTACAACTCTGCACTTCTCTCTCTGTTTCCTGTCCGTTGGTACCGTTAAGTGTTACGGGAAGATATAGGTATCTGTCAGCCGAGAGGCGGGGAACCTGGAGGAGGGACATGCTATGAGCTACAAATTTTGTGCACAACTTCAAAAATGTTATTTCTAATAAATTATACTGATCAAATCCAATGTACTTCAACATAATGTCTTCTCCCTGAAAATAAGGTTTTAAAATAAATAAAAATAAATAAATAAATAAATAAAAGCGACTTTGTTGTGAGATCTGTCTTTTAACATGTGCTGAATGAAATGCAGCTTCTAGAGGTAAAAGCATGCTGTGGGTTGTCTGTAAACGCTGTGGAAAATTGTATCTGACTACCTAAGTAAATAATTAAACTGCAGGCTTTTTTGTCAGAGGTAAGGTAGAACAGCTGGCACGGAAGTTGAGTTTCAGCCCTGTTACTATTTGTAAGAATAATCTCACTATTGAAAGATATCGCAGAAGTTCGGATACGTGAGGAGAATCGTAACAATATCGGTACAGTGCATTATATGAAATACAGGTAACACAACAGGCATCTTCCCAATAACCCTCTGAATATTAATCATTCCTCAGCGATTTCAATGGCCAAAAAGACGTTGGCAAAAGGAGGCGTTTGTGGCAGTTACTTTAAACTTTTCACATCATACAGGTGAATTCATCTATGGTGCAATGAATTACCTCGTCTAAAATAAAACTATCAATGAGAAGAAGAACCCACGAGGTTCGAAAATTTGGCCAGTTCCATTAATATAATTAATTTTGAACATAAAATAAAGATACCAGATCTCCCCATTGTTATCTGTTTCTTTTAATGTACCAAGTAAGTTAGGGATTGAAAGTCCAAGCCTTAAATTTTAAGACATTTGTACAAAGTGATGATAATGATAATTACAATAATTTAATTTTTCAACACTTTTTATGTGTCTTAACTGAAAATATAAGATCGTAGAAGATAGTATTTCATCCATGACCTCAAAAGGATATTAAGTGTTTTAATACTGTGATATTTTCATATATCCGAACATTTTTTTATGGAGGAGCTACATCTTGTTCCAATTTGGAATGCTTATACGTACATGTAAAACTTAGAAATATTAGAAGTTTATGAAATAATAATTCTGTCAGCAGAAGACTCCAGAGTTACCATAGTTTACATCCAGACAATGTCCTATGTCCACCTCGTTCTACCTTCATTTATACATATACATCTGTTTTTCTTTTTTCATTCTTCCCTTATGTCTTCCATTCCTACATTGCAACGAATGGAGATTGGAGATTCTCCCCCCCCCCCTCTCGGCGTCAAAAATCACCTATGCAAAACTAACAACAGGCTAACGTTCACTGCACTAACGGCAACTGTTTACACGTCTAGACTATTTTATAATGATGCACTTCTACCTGCAGTTTTTCTCTTCATGGCTGTACTCACTGTTCTTTGACGCCGGCTGCTAGTCGAACAACTGGCGAGTTTATGCGAGTCTTTAATGCACATGAGTCGTGCGCACACTGCGGTATTTTCTTTTTTCTTTTCTTATTTATACTTAGCCTATTTGTGCTCTCCCTGTCAATGACGTCACCATGTTATCGAATATCTTGCTATTGTCGGACAATCGATTTAACATTGCCAAAGTGAGAGATTGTGCAATTCTCGGTCAGACATTATCATCTTTTTATTGTTGCACATATTTCATTTCTTTGCTATTTATGTTGACAATTCTCTACTGTACTCGGGAAACTGAACAGACAGAGAAAGGAGCCAAGTAGGGAATTTACCTACACCACTACAGAAAAATGTTAAATGATAAAGTTAATGTGCATTACTCCATCCCTAACCCATAGGGGTCGTACTGCTGGGCAAACCTGGAGACTGAGCTGATCTTTGGCTTTAAACTACTTAATTTGAGATTCCATGCTCTTCAACTATCCATGTATAGACTATGTATAATTCTAATGTTGAGGTCTTTGATATCAACATTTTTCTCTAAAGTAATCTAGCATGTTGGGCAAGGAGTCGAGTATCCATCATCCCCTTTAACTCAAAGCTCGAAATGGATATCGTGGAACAGAGATCGGCTTAGAATGTGCACTTTACGCCACAGAGAGATAATCTTGAATAAAACAGCAAGCCATTTTTTTTTGTTACTGCTCTGCTCGTGAATATTTTATACAGCCCATTACGCGGAAAGCCATAAATGTTTTTTCCTGCGGAGAATTTTTCCCTAATCTATCTTATTTTCGGGGTTTATTTTTCCGCATCAAACATTTTATTCTAGAACATGAAAGCTGTTAAGTTAAGGCATATCAGAAGTTAGCCAGACAAATTCAAAATGAACAGAAAAAACGTGATTAATCTGATAAGGGATATGATGCCACATGCACTCGGCAAAGGCGTGAGCACTACCCTCTCATATCATTTCCTTGCTGGTACAAAATGGATTCCTTTTGAATCTTCACACAGCTAGAAGCTTGGCCACATGGTAGGCCAACTCCAGTTGTAAACAATGGCCCAGCATATCAGGTCTTTTTAGTTTTCATACATCCCAAAATTAATATGGATGTATGGAAGTTATCTCACTTATTTTTCTTGCTCTTTCTATTGTTGTTACAATTATAAAACCACACGACCGATGGTGACACTGTATGATTGTATTGGTCATAGCGCGGTGTTCCATACTGAAAACACAAAATCCGAGTATCCGGCTACCAAGGGTATAGACACATTCACTATCACCGCCAGGCGAGCAGTAGAAACTTCAGAGCAAGTCCATTAAGAATGACCGTCAAGACTCGAAAGGCACTGTCTGAACGAACGCAAGCACTTTGATTGCCTTGTATTTTCGCAAAAGGTCTAGATTTACAGTCTAGATTTACAGCAATAGATACTTTCGGAATTACAGGACAATCAGGGCAATTGCTCTTGTTCAGTCTCGGGGGAATCTGCCTGGCCCTTCTGAAGTTAGTTAGCACCAAGGAAGAGACCGTTTGGGGAGCCCGGTTCACTTGGTTGAAGCACGTTTATTTTGTTATCTTTTATCTAATTAACTTTTTCTACACAATGCACAAATATAGCTTATTGTTATACTAACGTCCGGTGACTCATCTCGTATCGGATACAGGACAATACAAAGACCCTATATTTAAAATTAACTATTAGTGTCGTAGTTTTGCAGAAAAAGGACTTTTTAAATCTCAAGATACCTAGTACGAATACAAGACATATGCATTAGCATCTTATGGGCTTTCAGAGACCGTTTGGGGAGTCCGGTTCACTTGGTTGAAACACGTTTATTTCGTTATCTTTTATCTAATTAACTTTTTCTACACAATGCACAAATATAGCTTATTGTTATACTAACGTCCGGTGACTCATCTCGTATCGGATACAGGACAATACAAAGACCCTATATTTAAAATTAACTATTAGTGTCGTAGTTTTGCAGAAAAAGGACTTTTTAAATCTCAAGATACCTAGTACGAATACAAGACATATGCATTAGCTCTTATGGGCTTTCCCTGTTAAGTCACCCCTTTGTTTAACACTTTAACCCTTGAAGTGTCAAGCACCGATTTGCTCTAAGATTCGCTCATCATACACTTTGTGTTTGAATTTCTTTCCAAATCTACGTTACCTTTTCCTTTCGCCTTTCAGCCGCCTGCGGACACCTCTCTCGGCTAATCTTTCCAAATGGTAATGCGTGACATTCGATAGTATAAGAAAGTATGCAGTTTATGTTGCCTTTGGGTCTAACTATCATTTCTGGAACATGAACACATGCCATTAAGAAATCCTGGAGTGGAAGTCCTGCAGTGGTTTCTAATGGCAAGTTGTGGCTAATCCTCCAACTGATTTCAAATGCCCTTACCTTGACAGCTTTCACAATACACCCAATATAAAGAGTTCGTCATACTGGTGGGAAATGATTCCCCAATACACTATTAAAAAAAAAAAAAAGAAGAAGAAAAGGTTTCAGTTAATTCATGAAAAAGCCTGCAAGTGAATGTTCCGCCCCCCCCCCCCCCTCCCCCTTCTCTCTCTCTTCCTGAACTATACTTTTCTATCCTGTGCCACTTGAGTAGCATCACTGTCACATTCAAAATATGTCGTCAACATTACACATGGCCTATGTAAAGGTCAGTTGTTTCCCGTTTTTCTTAAGCTACTCATTAAAACCACACACACACACACACACACACACACACACACACACACACACACACACACACACACACACACACACACACACAAACAGCACAGGTAAACATTCTG
The DNA here is from genome assembly GCA_039654565.1 of Peronia peronii. NCBI lineage: Eukaryota > Metazoa > Mollusca > Gastropoda > Systellommatophora > Onchidiidae > Peronia > Peronia peronii. The sequence continues at coordinate 6,230 of JBCEWB010126867.1, read as the reverse complement.
TTCATCACAATGGTCCGATAGTTAGTAGAGGTTAAGTACATTAATCATTAAAAATATATTTGTAGTGGGCCACTTTATGATCTACCATTAGCCAACCGAAACGGGAATGATAACCTTGACAATTTGATGGCCGTCTATATAACTCTATTTACCACACATCAAACGAACCATCGAGCCGTCCTTTGCTTCGTTTCTTGCCCAAAGCACTTACGTACTCTTATGGCTGTAGTAAGACCATTTACTTGTTTCTCAGTCCGACCAAAGATAATGGTAGCCATGTCCGGATATAAAAACCTCTTGCTGTACTAGTAGTTCTAGCAGCCTGGCTGGATACAGTCCTGTAGTTTACAGTCAGAGTGGAAAAGCTGTTGCTATTCGGACACGGGTCTGCTTAGTGTTACTTTGCTATTCGGATTCGTGTCTGTTTCCTCTAAGACGGGTTTATCAAGTATCCTAATGGCGCCAGTTTTCGCTGCATTAAGCATAGTGAAAGAAAACAGACCAAATACCAACAAAAATATAGGAATTAAAGTAGAGTTTTCAGTTATATTTGGAGGATGCATCATTGACAGATCCTAACACGATGTTTTGCCTTTCGGTCCGAATGACCCTATATGTTGACCTACTTAACCTGCGAGTGAACGGGTTAGATCCGGAGCCACCGTAAGTATGGTAATGTTTTCGGGCCCTGTCTATTGTCTTATTGCTGAAAATTTATTTGAATTACACACAGAAGACTCTTGAAGAATTCAAAAATGCTTATAACTGAAAAACAGCTCCAGTCCTACAACAAAAAAAATCCATCCGGACCCGGGTCCAAATAGCCACTTCGTATCGGAAAATGGATGGGCAAAATAAATTCACATTATTTAAATAGCATAAGTATTGATCAAACTATTACTTAACCCTAAAAGTATCAAGAAAAACTGGTGAGACGTTAGGGTTTCTGTGATGACCAATTATAAAATACATATATAAAAAGTGATGATTTCTGAGCAAAGATCACATAAAGGTTAATAGTTACCATTTTGCAACACTATGTGCGGTTTGGAAAAGAATTTCAATATAAAATGCGATCGCCTGGTATGAGCAGCTTGGTTCTTGAAACATCTATGGTTAAACTCTTATTTGCCGATAGCAACAGAGTAAATATGCGGTTCGGTAAATGGGGCCGTGCCCTCAATTCCACCGATTTTGTGCGATCTCGAGATGACAATTTCCTTTAAGAAGTGCAGATTCTATTTGTTTCTATCATATTTACTCTCTTTTTTTAAATTTGAAGACAATACACTCTATCATTTTAATAAATTAAAACCACAAGTCACCAAACCGTCGAAAATCTATAGTAAATATAGATTATGTGGTCTTTGGCCCCAGAAAACAGCACTGTCTGTCTACGAGTTATTCTTAGTCATGGCTTGCATAATAGTACTAATTTAGACACACATGGGACCAATTTCATTAACACCCTGTAAAGTACAAGGGCTGAAATAGCCGACAGAGCAACAGGTCTCCTCACTGTGGGTTTGCCAGTTTCAGTCCGGCTGGGAGTTGAGCCAGAAGACACAGCAGTCTCATCTGAGTTTCCCAGTTCAAGCATCACAGGCGCACTCAGTCTTTCTAACCCTTTACATATCATTTTGATTATTTTATATATAAGCGTTTATGTCTCAGTGGTTATCTCAGCTATTTTCACGCTTTGGTTACACTGTGAAAAATGTCCGTAAATTTAGAGCCAGTCGCTGTAAACATAGTATCAATTTACTGAATATTTTAGTGCCCAGCCCAGGTTTGATATTTCTTGCCGACAATTTTTTGTCGCATTTTAACACCACTGTCTAAAAAAAAATTTACAGCAAGACAATTTTTGCTGCAGTTTTTGCGGTATAACTTTGGCATTTTTGGGTGTCAAAGTTTTGCCATATTTTTACATGAAAAATACTTACAGTGTACTTTGTTGGATATTACTGCGTATATTACATGTGATCGTGTGGCTTCGACAGTAAAGACAGTTTTGTATGTGTTCTACTGATGATCACTGGTTTATCCCAAGAAAGAAGGAATCATAATTGATTCGATCGTGATAAATGTGAATATATGTTTGTTTATACAAATCCAGCCCTTAATTTCTACAGGCGCAAACGAAAGCGTAATTTATCTGAGTGCCCCAGCATTGGTTTCTTAATTTCCAGACAACACTACGGCGCTCTATCGTCAAAATACCATCCTAGAAAAAAATCTAATCTCTCCCATCTGACTTTGAATCAGATGTCCAAATATCGAGGGTTTAATGTCAGTATGACGATAACGGTATCTCAGTTTCCACAGAACATTGTATTACCTAGCGCACTAATCGTCAAAACATCGGAGCGGACAAAGCTTGGAAATCAAAGACTTCCTGATTACCAGCGACACAGCCAGTAATGCATGGCCAAAGTCTACTTTGCTTGGTCTGCCCACTTCCAGAAATCTCGGCCCATTCTAGTGCCTTGTTTATTCAGGCGCTCCCGGGGTCCGCCAAAGGGTGGATCCTGAAAGGTAACCATGCTGATAGAGACAGGCAACACCAAACTGTCATTATCGCCAGCACTATCGACATACGGGAGAGAAAGGGCAGGCAGATTTGCTTCCGCTTTCTCCCTTCCCCCTCCTCATTAACTACTTATACCACGTATCGGTCACTGCAGAAAGACCGTAACTACCCGAAAAGTGAGCATACCACTTATTCATACTATAAAACTGCAACAAAACCCATAAAATGCATATGGACTCGAAAACCACTGAATGTATCCATATGAAATTTGGCACACAATATTGTTGCATAAAGATCTTGTTTCTACTTTCGTAAAGCCGAGAAAAAGCTTACTGTGTTTGACGTTATCCTTAAAAAGACAATAACAACTGAATAGTAAACTCGCGAGAGTGTTTGATCCGAATTGTACGTTCAACTGAATGACGCGTTCAAAACAACAAATACGTTTTCTTTGAGTAACGTTCAATTTAATCATCCAAAATAACATCATCGAGGTGCGCACGCCTGCTCTGCACTTCAAGTCGCAGGGCAGTATCGGTGTGACCGATAACTTAAAAAACAAGTTCGAACGAAGTTCCTAAAGTGTAGAACAATTAAACAGTTCTCCATCACTTGAGATCGATAGTCTTGTGACTTGTTCTCGTGTTATAATATTTTAATAACAGGGAGGACAGGCCAACCCACTGCTGCTACACAAAAACAAAAACAAAACAAAACAAACAACGCCGAAGTTTCTCAGGGCTTTTGGAAATAAAACAAAATAAACAAAACACCTACTAGTCTTGTCAAAACAAATACATGGACCATGAAGTCAAAAATGAAAGTACACCAACGTTTTCGCCTACAAGCCAAAGGGCAGGTGTGGTGTACAAAGTACATGGTATAAGTTTACTGCCAAGACTGGCGCGGCATCCGTTCTTATGCCAGAGAGGAATGATTTTGGTGAATAGCTGTGGTGTCGTACTGTCCACTCTGGCATTCCACTTCATTTCTCATTTCTCTACTTTTTGCTTTCTTGCATTCTTGTTTGCTGTTGGTGTCATTTTCACTTATTTCAAATAGCACAAACAATTCTAAAGTCTGTGGTGCTCGTACAAAGAAAACACGAAGCTAAAACCTATAAAAACAGGCGAGTGCTGGCACCAGCGGGATGACTAATTCTTCGCAGCTTTCATATTCTATTTGCTATGCATGTCAGGTCTAGTTCAGGGCCCCATCGAACTTGGCGAGATTAACTTTTCATCCAGATTACACGCAAACAATTGTTACTCACTCACGAAAGACATGCAACTAGAGCAAAAGTAGACGAGAGCTTGCATCATCTAGATGACTGACCACCCTCTGCCTTCTTCCTCTACGTGCCTATGTACTAATAATGTCCAGCAAAGGACCTCACCTGATTAAGGTTTTCCAAAGAACTCCTGGTACTGTAACAAGACAGACACAGAGCTAAAATAAGACTAGAAGAAGGTTAGCACCAGCTGGATAGTGATCTCTCTCTCCGTCTTCGTATTCTACTTCTCTATGTACGCAGTCTTGAGACCAGAATCCCCAAGAACCTGCTCACGTTAGAGTTTATTCTTTTTTTTTTCTCTTTCATGGAAAACAATCAATGCATGGTACTACACCATGCAGACACTGAGTTAAACCAAAAGGAAAAGGATGTTGGCGCCCTCTGGGCAGCAGACCGCTCTCTCCTACTTCTTTAAGTATGCAATGTTGAGCTCAGGCTCGAGTAGAACTTACACACGTTCAGGGTTTTTTATCATTGGATCACAGGTACTCTACTCACTCTGCACTCCACAGGGCGGTCTGCTGGGAACGTGTTGGCATCGTAGCGAAGTAAACCAAACTGAGATAAAGTGGCATCCAACCTTTAAACGTTACTCAATCAGACTGTTTATAGATTAAAAAGTGGTGTGCGGGGAGGGAGGGGGAGGAAAATTTTCTTCCTCCTTGTCTACCCTCCTCGGGTTTCAGATTAGAACGTCTCGATGGTAGGACAGGTGAGGAGAGAACACGGCGCTTATCGTGATCTGTCATGGTTACGTGGTAGACCTGCACCAATTACCTGTAAGTTTTGGTGCAGAGATAGGCCCTTAGTAGACGCCGTTACTGATATGTCAGAATTTTCAGTGATGTGCCAGCACATAGAACGATTAAACACAGTTGGTGGGGGAGAAAAAAAAAGAGGAGATAGTTGGGAAGAAAACAAAAACAGCAACAAAAGACGAAGCTTTCAGAGTATACCGTAACATTAGAAGTGAGTTTAATGCTTTTGCAGTATGAACAGAAGGAACAGTCTCGATCTTACTAGTATCTTGATTTTTTTTTCACAATACATCAGCCAACAGGATGATTCAGCATTGATGGAAAAAAAAAAGGGGGGGGGGGGGGAAGAGAGAATGAAAACCTATCGAACAAAAACGTTTAAATTTAAGTAGCAAATTTAACACAGTCACAGAAACAATAGAGTGTCGATCCTATAGACATTTTGAATTTTCAGCAATACACTAGCTGGTGCAGCGATTACAGATAATAGAAAAAAAAGAGCTTTTTACACGAAGAAAAGATGACAGAGTAGAATCAGTCTTGTAGCCAAATCCCAAGCATTGCATAACGGAGAGAGTTGTGGACAGTGCTTATTATACAAACGACTGGACTTCTCAGAAATATGGCAGCTGGTAGAACGATTACGCATGAAATTTATTCAACAAAATGTAAAGAAGAAGGTATAATACACAGAGAAAAGCTGGTATTGTCACACCATTAAAATGCTTTTCTACCCAAAACCTAGGTTTCGAAATAAAAGCTAAAGAACAGAAAAGTGTCCTTGGAATCATACGTTTTGGTGAAGGTCTTTGTTCATTTGCTTTCGTCAAGTGCGTTCTATTTTTGAAAAAGTATACTGGTGCCCAACATTCAAAGTTCGGAACAACGGCAGACCGGAAATTATTGATGGTTTTCTTATAATTAAAAACAACAAAGAGAAACAACAAAGAAAACGACGAGACGTAAAATTACAACAGAAAGGGCAGATACACGAGATCACAATAAAGCCATGTTGTTATGTAGAAGAAATGGACAGCATATAGAATTCCGCTCCCACTGTCCAGATCGGAAATATCTATGGCCCGAGTGACAAGGTTCCTGTTCCACAAAGAAGTTTTATGCTATCCCTTTTTCCTGACGCTTCTCCTCTTCATCCATCTGTTGTTTTTTCTCGCAGAGACTGCAATGCCCCTTCTTCCCAACTTCATCACAACCTGCTGTCCATGATTTGCACAGAGTGTTCTATAAATGTGACAACAAACCCCTGTCTGAGCATAGCTTAAAGAATTTCTGTCAACGCCGACCGACAGGCAGTGAGCGATGAGCAGCTATTATACTACAACAACGGCAGCATTGCATTGAAGAAGGAATCAACGAGCAATCAATTTAGCTATCTCTCTCTTTTTTGTATACGCATGCACTTGATGTCTGTGTTAATTCCCTCCTCTATCTCTCTCTTCCACTCGTTCGGTGTGTTCATCCATCCATCCACTCATCAACATCCATCCATCTATCCATTTAGCCACCCACCTGTCAACCCATTCATCCACCCACCATCCGTGCACCCATCATCCATCCATCCACCCATCCATCCATCCATCCACCCATCCATCCATCCATCCATCCATCCATCCATCCATCCATC
>JBCEWB010126866.1:7917-27092 GCA_039654565.1 Peronia peronii | reverse complement strand
CCAAATTCCAAATTTCTACCCACAAAATTTCTCAGCAAAAATTAGCAACTTCTAAAAAGCCGAGATAATCCTACTTTTTTTGGATTGAAAGGCTTAAGAAAAACAAACCATGCTGTTGCGGGGACGCAGTGGCTCTGTGGTTTGGCGTTTGCTCACAGAGAAAACGGGCGGGGATCAACTCGCGGGTCCTGCATCGGGGGATGAAAGGATACGAAGATCGAAAACCCGCATTTTTCAGTGACTCAACGGTCCCCTGGCTTCCTGTGGGTAGGGAAGCCCGATGTCAAGCCTTCTCAGATAAGGGCGAATATATTTCGGAGGTCCCATGTGTACGTCACGAACCCATGGCAGTTCAATATCGATGAAAGAGTAGGCTGCAAACCACCAAGGCATCTTCTGAAAAAGCCGACATAATCCTACTTTCTTAGGATTGAAAGGCTTAAGAAACAAAAAAAATCTAGACTAGCTCTAATGACTTGAAGTTTTCAAAGCATTGTTGGCAATCTAAATCAGTTTCTGATTCGATTGTGTAGGATTTTGTTGTTGTTGGTTTCGTGTTACGTGTATTTTTATTTTATTATTTTATCTATTTATTTTTTTGTTTTTTTAGCAACTAAAAAATCAATAATGAAGGCCAGAGATTCACACAACAATACTACAATGTATTTCACCAACACACTATCATATATATACTGGCGTTGTCCAAGTTCAAATTCAGGCAATTTTAATGGACAGTGGATTCAACTGCGACGCTCCCGGGGCTTGATTTTTATAATAAAATTTGACAGTTGAAAAAAAAAATTAGTTCCTCTTTCAGTGAACGACAAAACTCAAGTCAAACATTTGCTACAACTCGACAGTCTATAACGTAAATTAAATATGTGAGAAGTTGAATGGTTTAATCACAGATCGTTCAGGTAGCAGACAGTGCAACAACATGTTTTTTTTTGTTTTTGTTTTGTTTTTCTCAAGCCTTTCAATCCTAAGAAAATTGGATTATCTCGGCTTTTTTTAAGAGGCTGCCTTTTTTTGCTGAGAATTTTTGTGGGTAGAAATTTGGAATTTGGAAATTTTGCCCAGACAGCAGCACGCAGCCTACTCTTTCATGGATTTTGAACTGCCAAGGGTTCTTTAACGTGCGTGACGTATACACGGGACCTATGAAATATATTCGCCCTTATCCGAGAAGGCTAGACATCGGGCTTCCCTACCCACAGAAAGCCAAGGGAATCATTGAAAAAAATGCAGGTTTTTTTCAATCTTCTTGTCCTTCCATTCCCCAGTGAGACGATCCATGAGTCGATCCTGGCGGCGGCCAGAACCCGCAGCCTCACCGACGTGAGTTGTTTTCACCTTGAAGCAGACGCCGAACCACAGAGCCACTGCCCCCTTCCTTTCTCAAAGTTACGTGTTATGCTATCATTTATATACATAAGGCTATATTATATTATGTCAGCCTCGACGATTGGACAGAATGTGCATGTAATGTCGACGATTGGACAGAATGTGCATGTAATGTCGACGATTGGACAGAATGTGCATGTAATGCTCCAACACGAGCAACGGACTATTGGGTTATGCTAGCTTTGGAAACCATGATTTGGTGTCTCACAATATTATGCAGGTGCAGTAATGCACGAGGGAGAGAGGGAGAGAGAAAGAAAGTGAGGGAGAATGGGGAAAGTGGGGAGGAGGTGTAAACAAAGAAATAATGTACATGTAAATATCCGTACTGACATTATTTTCATGACTGACAGGTTCACAGAAGAAAAGGTTCCGAAAGCAAAGACATTAATTTAGTGATAAATTTTTTTTTTTTTTTTTTATATATAAATCGATGGCTCTGTTCTGAAACCAGCTATCTGACATTTTTTTTTAAAATAAATTTTTTGGATGATTTTGTAGTCCTGACTGAGCTATATTATATCTTCAGTTAAAATGGCACACTTAAAAGCGGGCCAGAAAAGAATAAAAATGCAGATGAAAATTTGGGCCATATTGACAACACTCAAAATCTCCGTGCTGAATCCAGCCAAATCCTTCCCTTGCCAGATGACACGACGAGTGTCCGGCTTTATCTGTTGATTAAAGGATAACCCTCAGTAGAGAATCCGGCCATGCAACGACTTGTGTCAGGTAATGTGTAATAATTTTGCGGCTAAATATTGATACCGTTTGATGAATTAAATTAAACATGCACACTTACCCCATCTGGACAGTATGCGCTGTTTTGGCGATAACTTCATGGAGGAAGACAGGCAAGGAATCTTTAACTACATTTGGAGTTTGTCTTGAGGAGTGAAAAGATCCTTTGTGTATGATCTTCTGCAAACCAAGGACCCAAACAACACAAGTCAAAGGACTCTACAAAATCAAGAACAATAGCATACTCATTGAAAAGAAACGGTTTCAGTTAGCAAAACCATGTTCCTCAACACCACAGGCTTCTTGACGAAATGGTTTGTTGCCATTTCATTAGAACCTCAAAGCCTCAACGTTAGCTCACAGAAGACCAGACAATCCAGTCTACAGTAGAAGCTCTGAAGACAAAGCATTTTTACAGACTGAGTTCCTGGACAAGCTTCCGAAAATGTTGGCGCATTATTACCGCAAAGATACTAACAAAGTGTACCTTCAGGAAAGGATTCACAATTACAAGGAATTGTACTGCCTCTATTGTACAACCTGCACTGACCAGAGGAAGAAGCCTTCATCAAAGACTGTCCTCACTGAAGAATTTCATACATGAAACCTGTCGCTGTATAAGCTTAGAAAGGATTAGTGTGATACTGGCGTTGAATACGAGGCTGTTGATGTTGCAAATGATAAATGGACAAGTTATATGGACCGAAAAGACAAGGCCCAAGCAGAGAAAGAAAAACACAAAAGAAAATCCATAGATTCAACTGACATTTGTGTCGTTACTATGGACTTACAATGCATTCTACTTGCACCAAGTCTGCAAGCTTTGGCTCTTTATTACAAGACAAAACTTGCAATGCACAATTTTATAATTTTCGATTTGGCATCAAAAGATGTACTATGCTACCTCTGGCATGAATCTGAAGGAGGACTTACTCCATCTGCATTGTGGATTTCCTGAAAAGCAAGATCAGCTACAAAACCGTCATTTTCTAAAGCGATGGTTCAAACTACCAAAATCAGAATGCAGTGTTGGCTGGCACCCTGCGTGACTTTGCTGCACTACACGGCATCACAATTGTGTACAAGTTTTTAGAAAAGGGACACACCCACATGGAGATGGACTCCGTTCATGCTGTCATTGAAACGAGCATTTGCAAACATCCCGAGATATGTCCCTCCTGACTATCCGAGTTCTGAGAGTCATTGCCGGTGCTTGTTTCAAACCGCGCCCTTATCAGATCAAGTATATCAACCACCAATTCTTCAATGACTTTGCCAAAGTCAGCACACTGAAGACCATCCGTCCTGGAAAGAAATTCAGAGATCCCACAGTTACAGACATATGACGTTTGAAGTACATGCCCGACAGGAAAGTAAAATTTGAGCTGAATTATGAGGATGAATGGCAGGAGTTACCAATGCCAAGAGGAGACAAAGTCGTTCAAAGCCAAGGACAAACACCTTCACAGCTGTATCACACCAGCCTCAAGATTGCAACTTCCAAATACATCATCTTCAAGAACTGAAGTCGGTCATCCCTAAGGATCATCATTCATTCTTTGATAGCTTGCCTCACTAGATATCATAACTATCCATTCATTCATTTTCTCATTCCTATCGTCATCCAACTTTCTGATCAGTATTGCCCTCATTGTCATCTGCAACATCATCACCAGCTTTATTATTATATTATAGGATTTGCAATCCAAATTGTTCAACGCAGTATCAGTTTCAGCAACAGTACAATGCTCTGCCTTGTCATCATCCATTCTTCTTTCACGAGTTATCTGTATTATCATTGCCATGCCATTATAATCATTCTATTTATTTATAAATTTGTCTAGTCTCCAGTAGCTCATGCAGAATTCTAGAACACATTAGGTTTGTGACATGGAAATAGTGTAACTGTGCCTAAGACTCAAGAGCATCATCACCATCATCATCATTGTTGTCCGTAGCTTCATCATCATTGCCATAATCATCACCATTGCTATCTATCATCACTATACCTGTGACATTATTTGCAATGCCATTTATCATTATTATTTTGTTAGTTTATGAGCAATGCCAGTCTCAAATCTTCATTAATTTCTTAACACACAAGTTCATCAAATTCATACTTAAACATTATCACAATACTTGTAACTAATGATTTTCATCAAGTTATTTAATTATGCTAATGAAGTTACCAAATAAAATTTGAATTAAAAAGATGTTTTCCTTAGTGTAGGCCTATATTATCTACATCTGTATATACATGTATGTGTGTGGGTTGGAGAGGGGGAGAAGAAAGAGAGGGGATGGGATGGGTAGGTGAGTGGACAATTAAATACAATAGTACACTTGTATGATGATATTGAACAAAACTAGAAGTATTTAATTGTATCAGCCATCAAACACTAACAATCAAAGTACACTGAGCTGACTTAAGCACTGAAAACCTCAGCTGTGAAACCGGCCATTCAGGAGTTTCAAATTAGATGTCCGGTTTCGCAGCTGACCATTTCCAGTGACCAAACCGGACATGTGCTTTCTCATTTAAAAAGACTAAACTAAATACAATAATCGTTAGTAATACTGATAAGGGATTGAATTCAAAGAAATATTAGTGATATTTGAGCAGCAGAATCCGATTCGCCTAATGCAAAAATAGTTTTTGTCTCTACTGTAAAATTTGATGTCAAGCAGATAACCGGTTTTGGCACAGAGCCATCGATACACAGATCTACATATATTTTCCACACTCTATTTAGTTTTCCTTTCCCATTGTCTGACATAAACACAGCTGCTTTGACCAGTGAGGAAATTCTCACCACTGACATTTACTATGATATAAATCAGAGGTCACATGTACCTGTATTAGATATGACAACAATTTGCTAGCGTTTTCTTCATTATGAAAAATGTATGGGAGAGAGAAGGGAGAAGAGATACAGAACATAGTGAGAGAAAAAGAAAAGAGAAAAGATTTAATCAACACATCTGTTTGTTTATTTCATACATTCCCTCAAAATTTTCAGTTTCAGAAATATATGAGCCAAACCAAAAAAAACTCTCCATCAAGCAGAATTTGGACTCTACGGTTGCTGAAGAAGATATTTTTTGTTAATGGAATGACTGCATCGCACAAATTGAAAAAAGAGATTTAGGAAACAAAAATATCCATCACAATTCACTTAAATACAATGTACCGGTAACTTAATAACAGTTAACCTGGAGAAGATACTGCAAAATAACAACAGAAAAATAATGGTGAAACAAAACATGCAACAATACCCTGTTATGATATTGCATGCCATACTTACATACTATATAATAACTATATGTATAGGTAAATGTGCTACAGACTCATTCACACATTCAAAAAGCATTGATTCTGACATGATATCATAAAATAACAATTTGAAAACTTCTTCAGTAAATGTTTAGTTTAATATCCCATATTATGCAGTTCAAATGCATGTGTATAATTTCATGCAATGTTAAAACACAAGTAGGCAGTAAGACTTGAAATGATTTCTGAAATGTCTAAAAGCAATAACATCATGAATAAATTAAAATAATAGAACATAATCTCTGTTCTGAAAATATGATGATAAGGGTTCTATGATGTGGCCATAAAATCTGTCCAAAAGTTTAAAAAAATATTTACATCAAACTAAAGCCATGGACGACAAAATATTGGAAATGATGATCCAGAAATAAAGTAGATTAATTAGACCGCTGTGAAATTTCTGTCTGTAATAATACTGTTTGTCAGTAGATTCATATACTAATGATATTGCAGTAGTTTACACAAATAAAAAAATATACATGTATATATTTCTAGTTATATGTGTAAAAGTAGTAACAGCAAAGGAATAATGTGATAATCAGCTGCATTCACCCGTATTAAAAAAAAAAAAAACAATAGCAAAAGAAGAATTTTTAAAACTGCCATAGAGACCTCTAAAAAATGTATACACACTCTAGGAAGAATAAAAACTTGTTATAAAAATAAATGTCTGGAAGCTGATGGTCACCACTTTAAGCCCATCTTGTAACCCTAGATGCCACAGGTAACTTATATTAATTCTTGATGCATATTACTTTATCACTAAGATACTTAAATACAAGTTTTATTTTTGCTCAAATGCGTATAAATTTTTTTAGTGGACTCTGAATATTGATATGCATTAAATTCAAATATCCTAATCAAATGGGCACACTATGATAGGTTTGCCTCTGTTTAATGCTTCAAACTCTGAGCCTTTAGGCACCTTAGCAAAAAATCTTGATAGCTGCTTTTTATTGTTTGCAAATTGTGCATTCAAACAAATTCAAACATAGCACTTAATAATCAAACACCAAAACTTATTTTTTGTCCAGACAAAGTGAATGGTGTCTTTTATATATTATTTAGTTGTATTTGTATAGTGTGCCCCCCCCTCCTCCTAAATACTTACTATTTAAATTACGATAAATGTATTGTTCATAAAGAGGAGGGGACGCAATGGCTCTATGGTTTCCCTGCTCACAGGGAAAACGAGCCGGGATCAACTCGTGAGTCCTGCATCGGGGGATGGAGGGACATGAAGATGGAAAACCTGCATTTTTTCAGTGACTCAATGGTCCCCTGGCTTCCTGTGGGTAGGGAAACCTGACGTCTAGCCTTCTCAGATAAGGGCAAATATATTTTGGAGGTCCCATGTGTACATTACGCACGTTAAAGAACCTTTGGCAGTTCAGAATCGATGAAGAGTAGGCAAAAGTTCCAAAATTCCAAATTTCTACCCACAAAAATTCTCAGCGAAAACAGGCAGCCTCTTAGAAAAGCTGAGATAATCCTACTTTGTAAGGATTGAAAGGCTTCACAAAAACAAACTGTTTATAAAGACACAAACAAGATTAATGCCAAAATGGACAATGTATTCCCACTTTTTTAAAAATTTAGTCCCACTTCTGTTATTATTAGGGTCATTTTAGCCATTAATCTTGTTCCTATGTCAATCCCACAGTGCGTTTATGGCCATGTAAACAGACAATAAATGTTTTTAGGGGGGTGACTCTGTTTCTGAAGAAATCATGTCTCAAGGTAGCTACATGGACATGTAGTTATTCACTGACAAATCAGTGTCCTAGGGGCAGGACTGGTGAACACTGACATAATAAATTAGTGCCTGAGTTTCAAATATTTAAATGGGCATGGCTCAATAAATACTAATTTTAGGGCAAAAGAAAGCCTCTGGTTGATTAAAAAAAGAATGTCACAAAAAGTAAATAAAAAACTGTACCAGATTTGAGTTTGAAAAACAAGAGTTTACATCCATGTCTGCATTTTCTCATGTAAGACCCCATTAGTATTAGTTGATTACAGGTGACACTGGATGGGTTGATGTTGAAAGGGGAAACAAAAAAGATGTTTCTTCAAAGTTCAACTAATTCTTTGCTTAAAATAAACGTAATACTAAAAATAGGCAAAAGATTTTGAAATGACTTAAGTTTCAGAAGTATAATGGTTACTTCCCGTTCCACCTAAAATCAGTGTGATAAACTCTAAAGTGAATCACAATCTCATACCATGTCCTCACTTTGTTGAGATCTATCTAGCCTATGGAAGGAGGTGATTTAATGACATATTTTTTCAACTGCAGCAGCAAATCATTCCCATCACCTTAAATCTAAATTGCTGATATCGTAATTTCTACTCAAGTTAGAACAAAGATTTTTTCACCAACAGAAAGAAAATTACGAAGCCATAATGTGATACATGTACCAATAAATCTACGTGCTAAAAATCTGAATAGAGTCTGATTTCATTGTGTCACATCTCATACGTTGCATTGGAAATTCTTTCCAAACACCTAACAAAGCAGTAACATTGAACTCACATTGTTGAATTACACTAAGGCACAAACCATCATTTCTTAACCATAAAAGTAACCTGTCATCACAGATCTCTGACGCTCCAGCATTCTCCAATAACACTTTCAGGATTAAATAAATACTTGTGGTTTGTTAAAGTAACAAATACCTACAACAGTATCAACAAATAAAGCAAAAAATATGAGAGTTCTCAATATTTATAGATCTTACTTTTATCACACACTGCTATAATTAATATATAGATAATATTATGCTTATTCTAGATTTAAATTATAAAACTAATACTGAAAATGTTTCCTTTAAAGCACAAAAGAAATTGACATATTCTCTCATGATTAATTCCTGAAAGTGTAAAAAATGTCATGGCACAGAAAATCAGTGAAAAAACAACAACACTACAACCATGGTTTCCATACACCTCCATGCAACTGTGGGTTGCCATTGGGATCTTGTGGTTTGTTGCCAGGGGCAACCATAGTCTTCCTGTAAACATTAATTCTCTCTTGCATTTTTTTCACTATAGATGGCATGGCTGGTGCCAAGTTATTAAATTCACAAGGATCATCTTTAAGGTTGAACAGACAAGCAGCCTGTTCTGGCTTGCAATTTTCACTGGCATTTGCAGGTTTTTTACCACAATCTATAATGATTGTTGGTGCTAAGTTGTTTGAATTATCTATTTCTGGTTCAACAGTGAGTGTTTTTGCCTTCCCATTTTCCTGCTTGCTATCTTTTATGTACTGGTTGTACTGAACATTCATGAATTCAATAAGCAATGACAAATCATCACCTTGCTTTAAGACTGAATCAAATGACTGAGTATTCTGAGAAAGCTGTGAACTGGGATATTTTTTAAACTTCAGTTCAAAATCTTTATGAGCATTATCATGATTTCTGTGAATAATTTCTTGTTCTTGTGAAAGTTCAGGAGGTGGGTACCAACCATCATCTTTGCCATCTGATATGTCGCCATAAATAAGTTTGAAATCTCCAACAATCAATGACTCATGTTTCATAACTGGATCTATATTTAGCAACACTTCTTGACGGGCTGCAGATGCATTCTGAGAAATGACCTCCCACTGATTGATTCCATCTATGTTTTTCAAGACTGAAGAGTTCCCCCCTGCAATACTGAAGATTGTGGGTAGCCAGTCTGTGACATGGATCAAGTTGTTGTTGACATAGTTTTGTTTCTGTAACAGAGGACTGTGGACAAAGCCTACCCCTCTCACCCCTCCTTGCCACAACGTGTTCTTGGTACCTCTGTAGAAAAACATGATACATGGTCCAGTAAGATATCAGGTGGTTGGATACATATATCATATCCACCATTCTTAGTTGTTACGAATGCTCTGGAAGAAATGATTTCAGACAATATTGTACTTTTCCATAGCACATTTCTGGCCTGAGGTAATCTGTAGAGGGAACTGATAGGTTCTCGGCATTATATCCCATAAATGTGGAAAACTGCCATGATTTGTCTGACGTTTTAAAGGTCTCAGAAACGGTGGCTGCAGTGGGTCAGACATGATGATCAACAAGATTTCAAAGTCAGCTGAGCCATTATGAGAAACAGTAGCTATGCATTTTTGAATCTACATATGGTACAGTGAGAAAGCACTCATCATGAATTGTTCTTGTTTCCAAGGTGTAAGAGGTCATCTTGTGAACTTGAATAAATATTATTATAAAAACACTGGTATTCCAGATTTCACTGAATCATAGTTAAATGAAAATACAAGCACATATTCAGAAACATAAGGTACCTGAGTGGCCAGTTACAAGCTGCGTTACCATCATAACCATTGGCGGGACCTCCATTGTCTGTGCTGAAGATGATGACAGTGTTTTCCAGCAAGCCTGACTCTTGTAAAGACTGGTAGACTTTGCCAACTGCATCGTCTAAGGCGGAGACAACTCCTGAACAAAGAAGAATTTCATGTATTGTAAAAACAAATGCACTGTTATTATGACACTGCCTGAATCAGTTACTGAATGAGAAATGTCCCAATCTTAATGAATCCTGGGAAAGTTCTACACCACAAAAGCTTGAATATTTAAATGTATGTTGAGCTATTTCAATGTTACAGATATGATAAACTTTGTAGTGTCGTGTTACAGTTTATTTATGCCTTTCAGCCATTTAAATGTATGTTGAGCTATTTCATATGATAAATTTATAGTGTCATGTTACAGCTTATTTATGTCTTTCAGCCACCTACTGATGGCTGTCTTGGAGGATTTTGGGGTGATGAACTATCATAACTCCATCGGTCAAAGAATATAAAATATCTGCTACCAAAGAAAGGAATACACAGAATTAAAGCCATGACAGTCAGGTCAAGAAAGCAAAGTCCCGTTGACTGTTCTCTCCAGCTCAAATCACTCACATTGATTGATTCTTAATCTCCACATGATAGAAGCTAGGCCATCTTTCTTCTTTTCCTCTGTATTGTTTTTGCTACAGTGGCAGCACAATGATGACATATTGGACCAATTGTTTGTAAATAAAGGAGCTGAGTGTCTCCCATCATGTGGCCATTCACAGTGCTAAACAAATGGGAGTGGCCACTATCACTTTGTGTGATTACTGCAAGATACAGTACGAGTCCAATCAGCCAGGTATGTGATGTGGCCTGCACTGACATGTGACAGTGAAGTTGCAGGAATTGAGCATTCACACAGCAAAGCTGACACAGAACAAAGAGAAAAAAAAACTACAGGTCCATGTTTTGCAGTGTTTCTATTGTTGCAATATCATAATCACTCCTTTTTTTCAGTCAGCCAAATGACTTCCCTTTGCCAGGCAGGTGCAGTATAAAATTAAGACAAGCTTTGTATAAAGGGAAAAAAAGCAGAATCACTTGTGGTCTGTTTATTTGAAACACGCCCAATGAAAACCTCAGAAAAAAATTCATGATATATATGTTCAAAATGTTTTGTTTTTATCATGAAATTTGTTTCAATATTTTATTTTGTATGCTCCACATAAAAAGAGCAAAAGTGATCATTCTCTTTCTTTACATTGCTTGTTCTAGACCTCATGTCTCTGGTAAAGGATTATGAATAATTTGACTGACTGAGAAGATGGCCTACTGTTGCCCAGTATTATACACTGCAAGATACACATTTTCATACCTGCAAACATTCTGCGTTTGATATCCTTGATGTGTGGAAATCTGTCCACATATTTCTGAGGAGCTTGAATTTTATCATACCGATTGCCAACGTGAACCGCTTGGTAGGGCAAATATAAGAACAATGGCTGAAAACAAAACAGAGTCAACACATGTAAAAATGAAAGTCATAAAAAAAAATATATTTGAGACACTGTTCCACTAAAATTACTCCTAAATCATTTCTTTCACCACAGGAAAAAAAACAAAAAACAAGAAAATAATTCATAAAAATTTCACCTACAAAATCTTAAAATAATATTTATCAAAGTCATTTAAATTTCTCATTTGAACCAAATGTTCTTACAAAGATGTCAGGCTACAATTTTACAGATGCATAATGAGGAATATTTCTTATAGCTAGAGATCAAGATATTTGATCCTACGGGAGATCATTGTAACCAGCCCTATTACTTCCCTTTGCTAGACACAAGGGGTGTTGAACAGGCATAGTAAAGATGAAAAAAAATCAGATCTGTCCTTTCATTCAAAATGTACGTCATGAAATTTAAAAAAAAAAAATTATGGTACTGGTATAAAGAAAATGTTTTCTTCTTACTGTTATAATTCATCAAATATTTTGGTGATCAACCTCTCAAATAACATGAAGTAGAACGATCTTTTTTTTCTTTACACTGCTTGCTTAATAGCTCTCGGTGTCTGGCGAAAGGAAGTTATAGGACTGATCAACGCTTTCCTATTTGACCTGGTAGATTTGAAAATGCATATAAAGCAAAAAAAAAAACATAATCAACATTATAAAAAACAACAACAAAAAAAAACAACAAAAAAAACACACAAAACAATGCTAAATCAATGTGTTTTGCGAGCCTGTCAATTAACAGATTTTGTGTAAATTGATAAAAAATCTTGTCCAGGTTCTAGCAAAAATCACATAGAAGAAAGACTATGGCAAAAAAATACAGGTCAGGTTTTTCTTGTGAGTAATGAAAGATCACTTTGATCAGCCCTAGATCTATTACTTCTCTTTGCCAGACACAAAAGGTATTGAACAAACAGGATGAGGAAGGAAAAAAATTACTTTGGCGTTCTTTATTTGAATCTTACATCACAAAAAATTCATGGCATAAGGATAATGTTTTCTTCTTATTGTAACAATTTTATTAAACTTTTTTGGTGATCAATCTTTCAAATGACCAGAAGCAAAACGATTACAGTGGAATACGGATGAGTCGATGCTGGTGGGGGAGGAAAAATAGGATAGACTTATCCGTAGTTTGACTCATCCGTATGTCACTAAAGACTACAAACCTACAAATAGGCGCTACTAATTTGGAATGACATATTGTCGGACATTATAATGGTTAGTTCCCCTTACACATTCTTTCACCGAGCATCAAATTTGATCTCTTCCATTCCTTTTCGGTGAGATCGACCAAGCTTTTGGTTGAATTTAATGTAACACATGTATTATTATCAACACCCGTTGTCATCGGCCGTTTAAGTTTCACTATCATGTAAACTGACGATGTCCACCACTCCTAACCCTGCCTCCAGAACATTCATTTTCAACTCAACACGATCGGCACAAGCAGCTTCGTCACCCTCCAACACTCCTCCCTTCATGTTATGAAACATTGAAGGCATACATGTATTACCCCTATACTATGCCTTTTTCAAGTTGATAAACATTACGATTATTACATGCGATGAATCTATCTGCAGGCCGGACGGGAAGGGTGAAGTACCTCACCGTTCTTGTTTTGACCACAACAGCTTAGTGAAAAAGTGTTGAGGTCTAATCAGCCAAATCGCGAGTAAAAATAAGAGGGCGGGGGGGGGGGGGGGGGTGGATTTTTGACAACCCTTTTCCTATCCTCTAGTCCGGCGAGCAAGTTCCCTGCAATGAGAAGAACAACGGCCGACTCCCAGCGTTTTCTCAGGGTAACATCCACATGTGAATCGCGATGCGGCCGGAGAATTCCCCACATCAAAGATGCTCGCTGACACTACGTTTCATGTCCCACTTATGCAAATTTGCATGACATTCTCACAGCGGGGAGGGGTGTGCAGTGTGAGTACGAAAATTCCGGGCTAGATGGGGAAGATCGTGGATGAGGTGTGAAAAGGAGGAGGAGACAATGGTCGGTTGGCCTCTGATTACATAGTTAGACTAGTCAGAGAGAGGGTTTAGTCCTGTTTCGTGAATCAGTTTGACAATTCAAGTTAACCTATAGTCGTGCTGTTGCGTGATGGAAGGAGCATAAATATGTTGAATGAAATGCCATGCAAGCTGAGATTAGTTACATCGACTCAAGCATTGCTTTTTCCTTTGATCTTATAAGGACCGGGACAGGAGAAAAAGATCAACTCATTAGTGAATACGGATGAGTCAATGTCGATTCATCAGTATTATTTGTAGTAAAGTAAAGAAGCACCGGGACCCGTTCCAAGAAAAAAGATCAACTCATTTGAAAGTCGACTCATGAGGGTTCGACTCAGGTGTAGTCGACTGTATTTTCTTCTTTACATTGCTTCTTCAACACCTCTTGTGTCTGGCAAAGGGAAGAAATAGCGCTGTTCAAAACCATCTTCCATGTGGTCTGGATTTCTATGTATAGATCTATGCTCAGACCCAAAGATAACAGTGAGATGGCACTGACGCCTCCTTCTACTTGGCTATATGGAAGACAAAATGGGTTCTAACCACTTCACTGCTACCAACAGTATAAGATACATCCAAAAAGTGTCCCACTGTGTGCTAAAAGACATACATTGTACATCCTGGCCCATCTCTCTTTGATCCGATGCGATGACCAGTGAATGGCGTTTAGCATCTACATGCAGAATCTTTTGATAGAGGCTGCAAGTGGATGATTGATAGATGGCCGAGCAATGAGAGCCAAGTAATCTCTACATGTTTACATAACAATTACCAACACTGAACAATAGTCAGCGCTTCGGACTGCCTGTGGGAAAGCACAGGACTGGTGCCAGCTGGCTTGCCCACAGTAGGTGGGACTGAGTGTGGGTGGGGGTTAGCAGTGGTCGAGACTGGCCATATCCTCAATGTCTAGCACACGACTGCAAAATTGGCATATCAGTGAAGTGGTTAAGGACAAAAATAATGAAGTACACAGAACATTTTAAGAAAGATTTGCAGACCCTACAGTAACTGAAGACTTAAACTATGATTTAAATTTCACTAATGGTAAACCCATAGGGCAAAAATATCAAATAATACATTAAAATCTGCTTTTCATGCTTTCAACACATTTTTCGAGTACCTTTGATTTGTCATGCGAACTAATAAGTGAAGCTGCTTGATCAGTGAAAATATCTGTCGAATAAACTTCGGTCTCATTCCACCTTGTTGCACCATTGTGATGGAAATCATAGCCAAAATAGGACTGAAACGGTAATCAAAATGCACTGATTAAACTCACAAATACGAACATCATTTCTGACTCAATTATAAATTATTTATTTTAACAAAAGGAGACTAATTTTTGAGTATACTAAACCCCTGAAAAAATATTCTAAATAATGCAAATGTGAAACTTTGAAGACAAGGAAAACAAAAAATTACAAATAAATCTGAAACATTTCACAGATTTGATACTGAAATGTATACAGGTGTACAAGGAGGGAACTTATTCCATTATGAGTATCCACAAATTTCTTTTACAATAAAAAAGAGATGAAATTAAAACCAAATTTACAGCTCTTCTTTTTCAAGAAATACCTACATCAAACAGGAAAACAGAAAAAACACTGATTCCTGGCTATGGCAAAAGGCAGAGGAAGCAACCTACCCCACCATTTGAATAGTGGTCAAAGTAATCTGAGTGTCCCAGGTAATACCCCAGATGCGAGTCAAAGCCTCTATTCTCTGGCAAGAATTCGCTCTTGTGGAAGCCCAGATGCCACTGAAGTGAATCAATGTGCAAAAACAAGACACACATCACAATACATGTAAATGAACCTGAAAGTTACATAACTGTAAATATTATGATCAAATTTGTGTGACTTTAATACAATGTATCAAAAACTTTGTTAATAAAATGAAAAAGAATGAAATCCTTAATTTAGATATATAAATCTACTTTTATATTATACATTTTCTGAAAATTTTAACTACATGTATTATTGAATTTCAAGATCTACACCTATCCATTAAAGACTAATGTTCATTATTTTATATGAAATAATATGTCATCTCAAAGTGTGGTATCCAATAACTGAGTTCACATTAGATTAGCCATCATAAAGAACTCAAAGCCCCACCATCCATTATAACTCATCCGGCAGTTATATGAGGAATGAACAATTCTGGTTTAAATGAAAGAATTTAAGAGATGTTTTATTTCTTGGCTTTGTCAATTACATCTGTAACATTTACCTTGCCAATAATATGAGTGCTATAACCCAGGGATTTCAAATGTTGTGCCAGGGTGACTTCAGAGAGCGGGAGGCCATAGGGTTCAGAGCCAGTAATCACCCCATGTTGCAGACCTGGAGAAGTATCGTATCACTTTAGTTTCAGATTGTATTTTGGTAAACAAGACTGCAGTACATGTACACAGTAGCCAACTTCATAAGTCTTAATCTTCACCTTATTATATATGCCATCCTTATCAAACACTGGCAATTTCAGTCATGGACTGAAAAGCACTGCAAAGCAGAAGAGGACGGCCAATCTAACTACCACTACATCATCAATGCAGAATGTTTCAATTGTCTGCAAAGATCAAAAGAGCCATAATATTGGTATAACATTTGATCCAAAATTGAAATGAACCATGAGTTTGGCCTTCAAAAGCCAAGAATGATGTGTGATGTTTAAAATGAGATACCCGTGTATAAAACTTGTTCCATCAGTAAGCTTATCGATCAATATGTTGAAAAGAATAGAATACATGTATCTAAATTTCAACTATTCTTGCTTGCAACCATTATGACAGTTTTGTAAGTAAAAATAATTTCAGCATCTTGCATCGTCCTTACTACAGATATAAACTAAATGGTTCAAATCAAATGAATTCATCAAGTTGACCTATGAATTTAAAAGGTGATCCCATGCTGTCAATTTACTTGGGGTCACAGGTGGGTTCCCCCAGGGGTTTCCATCTGGAATTTGTGATATGCGCAGTGGAAACTTTCATGAAATTGAACATCCTCTATTGCTTTTGATATTTGTCCTTACCAAAGCCAAATATGAACAGATGTACGAGTAATATGTATAAGAGACTGTAATTGAGTGAACACTCAAGTGAAAGGAATTCAAGATCCTCATTACTCTGATGAGAATAGATGATGCAACAAATGTTGTATCTCTGCATTGGAAGGGCAGAAATATCAATCAAACTTGCACAACTGACTGGTTCCAGCTTTCTTGAGGACATATTTTGTCAAAAAGTTTGTTGCAGCATTTTTCAAATTTCTATGATAAATATTTTTTAAGGCAGAAAATCTATTCATTGAATAATGATGAAAACTAAGTGCATTTAAGCTATGGGGATGATCATGTCGACAAAAGTTTCCTTGCTGCTCAAATTTATTGAGTAGTATTAACATTATACATGCAATACTATAATCCAAAACGACAGGTGTTATCAATGAGTCCAGCTAGCCACTTCCATTTTAGGATCAACTGGTACCATTTGATTCAATCTCAACTATAACGATCTTACCTGTATGAATGGGATATTTTCCGCTGAGCAGGGCACCTCGTGTAGGGGTACAAATAGGTTGAACATAATAATTATTGAGTATGACACCGTCCTGTGCCAGCTTGTCTATGTTGGGTGTGTTGATTTCTGAACCATGAAAGCTGACATCATCCCAACCCTATTGAGAAACATTGCAACGGTGTAGTGATGTCAATGTTTATGATAGACAGATAGATCTACATGTATATTGACAATACTTTAGAGTTTTCCTCTCCTTTCATGATATGCATGTCATCTTTGTACAGTGGCCTCCGCCCAAGAGCCCAGTCCGCCTAAGAACCCGCCCCTGCTGCGAAACGGAATTTTTCTTCTATAATTTGCCCTCTAAGAACTCGCTCCAGGCGCTCCCAAATAAAAAAATCCGCCGAAGAGCCTGGTGTTGGGCCAAGACACCCGAGTACTTACGGTGTAATTCCACATCATACTGTCCACTTGAGAGAAATGCAGTGCTAGATGTGCAGTAAAATTGGGACAGGGGTGGAGAGAACAGGTAGACAAAGGAATGGAACTGATGGTTGATGTATGACTGCATAATCAAGCACATTGTTGGCTAATAGGTACCCATTTTTTTGTTTGATAACATGTGGGACAGCACCTGTGATTGGCTTTGTGGATAAGGAGGAGTAAGTTTAGCCTCCTGGCTGGTCAGCTGTTCTGCTACTTCCCCAGATGTGATCCCTTTCTAGTTTCTTGTTTTCGATGGCCGAGCGCATTTATAGATAAAAATCTGCTCCAGGTAGATTCGGGAATACTGGCTCAGCGATGAGTCCGACCTATTCCTCCTTGTTCGGAGAGGCGGATCTGTAAAATACATCGTGTTATTGCTCGAGAGATAAGGACACTAAGTGTCCTCTGCTGACTGAGAGATGCGAGATGGTAGTTAGAACCCAGAAACCACTGCGACCTAGGGATTCCCCAATATGTACATAATGTATATACAAAACAAATAAATGTCGTAAATCCGTATAAATGTCGTAAAATGAAGCATACCAGGGAAATAAGAAATAAAGGCCGAAGAGCTCATCCCTGTGTGGATAGAGTGTGGATAGGGACAAGTAGAAATAGGAGATAGGGGCGATAGGAATGTGTGAATACCAAACCTAGAACAGTAAGGGGCTCATGAGTGACCAGAACAACGTAGCGACACCTTCAGACGCTCGTGGGGGGACCTTCAACACGATCCACGAACAATAGAATAAGGTTAGCAATATTGAATAAAAACGCGAATCGACAAAAAAATCAAACAATATGGCAAATAGAAATAGAGACAGGGGCCATATTGAAGTAGAATAAAGAAACAAATAAACTGCAATAAACACCTGACCCTTTGATACCAGGAGTTTTCCGCGGTTAGCCATTATAGCCATTTAGTCCGCATTACCGTACGCATGTGAGCGATCTGTACGACAGGCCAAGAATATATCTGAGCACTCTTGGATAGGAGGTCAGCAACAACAGTAGTTCCTTCATTTCTTACGTTAATGACTGTTAAAGTCTATGGAACAGATATAAGCGGGTCTTCAAGACACGTCTTAATATACATTGCGCAGTAAGTATAGGTCTCCGTGATTTCTCAGATAGGAGATCAGTAGCGATGGGTGGGTGTCGTGACGTGTCGATCTCATGACAGACTCAGTTTGCTCTTGTTGCTCCTTGTCCGGCCATAATGACTGTTAAATATGTGTTATACATATGGGCATTCTGTAGACAAGGTTGACTAAACCACTAAGTATAGGGTTGGCCCTGTCCTCTCAGGTAAGAGGTTAGTATAGTGGTGGGCCGAGAACATCAAGAATAAGTCCTACGTTAGTCTTTCTGTGTCCTTCCGTAGTCACTGTTAATTGTGGGTTACTCACACAGACTGTTTACAAGCTTACAAATAATTGATTGCCCATTAAGTGTAGTCTCTCAGGTAGGAAGCCAATAATAATAGTGAAATGGATAGTATCAAATAAAAATTCCATGGTCTCACTCTTAGATATCAGCAGTTACTCCATACCTGGCCATAGCGATCGTCTCCATGTCTGGCCATAGTGATCATTGAGTCTCCGTTACAAATAGCGGCGATCCTAAAACATGGCCGAATATAGTTATATATATTGCCAAGAAAGTAGAGATCTCAGGTGAAAAGTCACTAATGATGGCGTATGTTAGTCTTTAGATATTATCTCCCACAACACTCTTACTCTGTGATATACGTGTGTATATTTATCACCATTTTCTCTATATTTGGCCTAAATTATAGTCTGTGTTACAAATATACGCGGTCGACAGAGCAAGACCCAACATACAT
>JBCEWB010126855.1:0-11351 GCA_039654565.1 Peronia peronii | reverse complement strand
AGATAGATAGATAGATAGATAGACAGATAGATAGATAGATAGATAGATAGATAGATAGAGAGAGAGAGAGAGAGAGAGAGAGAGAGAGGGGGGGGGGAGGGAAGTAGGGGTGTGTCGGTGTTTCTAGCAATTCCATTTCATCTCTCCCTCTCCGCTACTCGCCAAATTCTTTTTTCTTCAGGGTTTTCAAACTAAGGATATCAGATTAAACAATACTCATAATTCTAGTCTACTGTTGGGAAGCGATCCCGTGGAGTTCACACAGGTCATTACGAAACAAAATGTAACCATATAAATGATAACACAGAGCTGAAATCTTTCACAAGAGCTTTTGATATTGTCATCACAATCTATGACATGAAATCAAACAAGGCTTTACGGTTGATCAAACTACAGTTTATTGTAACAAAAGAAAACTATTGTAATTTGTGGGCACCATATAACCACAAGCACCAAGCTTTATATGTATACAAATTACATTGTAGGAGAATAATAAGAGACGCGACAGACATAAGAACATTCAGCACAGTGACCACATGTAAAGCCATAGCCTTATAACTGTCCTCATGCCTTAGACAAAATGCCCATAGACATCTCATATCAAAACCTTCCACAGTTCGGGAAGTCGTGTTCTGATGCTGACAGTTCTATCGCATAAAATGGACAGCTATAGTCAACTATGCATAATTGTCCATATTCATAAAATAGTCATCAATAATTAATGTCAGCTCAAATTGAACTTTTCTTTCTCTCGCATACTTAAAAAGCTACACCTAACAGTATTTAGTGAGGTGCAATTAAAAGCTAAGAGGCCACTCGTTGTCTGATTAAGCATCTTCAAGATGTTTTTCAGGACTTTGAAACAACAACAACAACAACAACAACAACAACAACAATAGCAACACACACATGTAATAATGTACCATATGAAATTGTTGACGTTTGTCATTCCAACGATCAATAATACATTACTCTCCTTGACACTGGTACTGAATTATTATGTTCGCTAATGCACTCTTACTTAATTTCATTAGCCCTAAATAGGTATTAGTCCATTTCATGTGCGCAATGGAGACAGGAAAGTATTATATCTTCCCCATGAACTTATCACCCGTCTGAATAATTTATGGCCAGTCTGATTACCCACTCCATTGAATATCGTTATTGCTATTGCTGCTGGTTACTGACATAACCATTGTTACTGCTACTCTGTAATGCGTATCGCCAGCCAACTGCTGTGGGTTTACTTGTTGCAAGATTTAGCTGGTGAGTTACTACTCATGTTAATGAACGATATATATAGATATTAATAATAATATTTTTTTAAAAAACATACTACCAAGTGTAAGTTTACAGCCTGACATATCATGTTAATATTAGGAAAGGCGTACATTGAAGTCACGCTGGCCACATAATCTTCGAGTCTAATATTGCCTGTTCATAAACTGTAACTTGATGCTCACAAAACATAAAAACACACGCTATCTAATTAGCTTATATTTTTATACAATAAAACAAAAAGGAAAGCAACAACGATAGCCATACGTATACACATGTACAAACACTTTCGCAAACATGCAGGCCAATTTTTTTGCAAAAGAAAATAATAATTAAGTATTAAGCTGAAAATTGTTGAGCCATGTTCCATGTTTATTATGATTAAAATATCAAATCCAACTGAACAATAATAAGCAAAACAGACTGGACTCAACATAATTAGTTCGTATTCCACACGAAATCGCTTCGATGAGACAAACAATGCCATATTTCCTGAGTCTAAAGATAGAATCAGGACATGAAGTTCCGAACAATACAAGCTAAACCAGATACTATTTGCAGGCAGCACTTATTACAGTCATCATATCATCATGTGACGAAGAAGATTTTCCTTCTTGGTCATCAGAGACAACCAGATCTATTCGTCATTCAAATGTGAGCTTCAGAAATAACCGTATAGAACCGTTCATTAACAACAAAATATGCCTTTCACACCAGCTAGACTGTGAGAGATATGTTCATCATGGTGGACATGGAGAACATTAAGGCTATAACTGACTTTTCTATATAACCAGGTGTTTGTTATACACCTGGTTATATAGAAAAGTCAGTTATTCTACGAGAACATGACTGTGTGATTCCGTGTCGCGGTAATGACGAATAAGATCAGGCTAAACAGTCATACGATGACTGAACAGTATTTCATTAGTTAAACTATGAAAAAAAGCTGGAGACCTCTTACAATTAAAAGAAAACCGCATAAAAGGAACAATTGAGGTCTTACAAATCACTTTATCAATTTATTTTCTAAGTTTGAAATCTGATCTTTGTGGTACATGTAGGCCTAAGTATCTCATTGAATTTGGCCTTGATAAACATTTTTTCAAACATCTCCATAATATCTTGTTTATCCAGATTTCGCTTTCTGTTTGTTTTTAAACTTTCATTTCTTGCCATGAGCAGAGTGCAATGTGAACAGATCATACATGTATTATGCTGATGATCACATTAAAACGGAGAACACCTAGCAATATAGAATACACTGTTACAGTTTCTCATTAGGGTATGGTATGCAGCACATAATCATAGCTGACTGAAAGTTCACATACCAAAGTTCTACACTGTTAGGCATTATTGCACATAGACATCCAGCATTTCAGTCCATACTATGAAGGTTTGTAAGGCAGCATGCAAAACAGTTCAATATTACCTTATACGATTTCGTTTGCTTATTTAGAAGACATGCTCAGAGCATTTACAATAATCATTTAGAAGACTATGT
This sequence comes from Peronia peronii, assembly GCA_039654565.1. Taxonomy (NCBI): domain Eukaryota; kingdom Metazoa; phylum Mollusca; class Gastropoda; order Systellommatophora; family Onchidiidae; genus Peronia; species Peronia peronii. The sequence goes on along the minus strand of JBCEWB010126855.1, from coordinate 8,572 downwards.
GAAACATATGTTATACTTAGTGCATCTTGTTTGACTAAAGCAAAGAAAGGCGCCATGAGCTCCATAACATATTATCCAGTTGTAAAATAGGGTCTCTCTAAGGAATGGGCATAACATTTACGTAACGGCTGTTAATTGTTACATGATGATAGATACAATCGTGACATTGCTTTTCCCATCTGCCATTCCCATAATCACATTTAGGCAAAATGATTCAAGGATGATTTGAACTCTGCCACAACTGATTTGTACACCAAAGTCGGCATTTGAACAAATACGTACATGAAGCGTAAATGGAAATGCAATTTCACTATAAATTGTCATATATCAACGCATTCATCAGCACCAGCATATCGATTAAAGGTCACAGTATGGACAAGGAATCTTAAAACATCATCGACAACTGGCTAAAACGGAGAGTTTGAAGATATCAGGATGTCAAGTGTCATGTGTATAACGGGCTGTGATAATAGATATATCTGCTCATGGATAAGAGAGTTTAGGCTAAAGAAGGAAAAAAAAATACAAAAAATGTACATTTAGAGGAGCATTGATTACAAATTAATATCGTTGCACATTCCACTTCTAACATGGTGGAGTTGTTTTAACTACAATGTATACGTATCAAGACATCAGCAAATAAAATGTCATTAACAACGATGCGACTTTTTAGATCTAGAACGAGATTTTTAGGGCATTGATCCAATTCTTGCCATGTTCCTGCATGGGCCTTGATTTAATTTCTGTCCTGTCCCTAACAATGAAATTTGTAGATCATTTCCTGACATCGTCCAGTTTTATATTTCGAATTAAAGCGCAGGCACGTTTAGACTGTCTCCATCTCTTTGTTGTCTAATCTAAAGTGAGACTCAAATCTCCTGAATTAGACATCTTGCTGAGAACTTTCTAGCTCTAGGTTTATGATGGCCAAACCACAGAGGCTTTAAAGGAAGAACACCGCATGATTTTATTTTTCGAAATCGTCTCATTGATGTTGGTTTTTCGCCATTTTGTGACAATTAGACTTCAAGTGAATATGGGAATCACCTTGTAGTTGTGAAAAAAAATGGCTTTACTCGTTTAAAAAAAATGCATTTTCTTGTTGCAAAATTACTTTTTCAAGTTTGTCGCTATCTGTTCTTTTTATGCATGGATAATTGGGCTCCTAATATGGCACCTGAAAATACCATCAGGCCAAACTGGCACTATTTACTCTAGAAATTACCAAGACACAGCGTTTGAAGTGAGTAATCTTTCCAGTTTTAACCACTTTCACACTCTACCTCAAAACTCCAGTCTGTCTGATCTTCATGTGAGAAGTCCAATGAACCATTTCCTTCAGAAGGCCGTCTGACTTTCCATTATCAGAAAAGCACACGAGGTATAAAGAAGCATTGTGAAGAAGAAATACTTTTTTACTTTGAAACATGTTAAACAACAACAACAACACCACCAACAACAAGCTTACCATGATCAGAAAACAAACAAAGCGTTTTGATTTCATGATGAATGTTAAGCATGCCCCATATAATATATCGAGCAAATTGATTTTTTTTTTACATCTCAACGATGCCAGTTTATACTTCATGTGCTTAACGAATTAATGACAAAGGAAAATAATTTGGCTGACTAAAAAACATAATGACTCCTTCAGTGTGCCAAATCCTGGTCATTTTGTCCGGGCAGAGTCTGACAATGGTTGGCTCTGAACCAAACCAAATGCTATTGCTCGATGGCTAACGTTCAGCGTTTTCAATCTTTTTTACTAGCGAGCTGATCAGTATTCCGGCAGTCCTGTGTAGACACAGCGGTATCACCTTGCAATGTAAATGTCCCCGTTAATATCATGTCATGTTCGGCCAATACACAGCCACTCTCTTTTCATGCACGGTATACAAAGTAACCATTCGATGTCCAAAAGTTCAGTGAGTATGCATACCACGGTGACGTGTAGACGTAGAGGATATAAAGGGATTAGAGAGCAAAAAAAATCCTCTTAGAAATATTGCTCTCACAAAACTCATCAATGTTTTTTCTTACTTTTTATGGAAGGCAGAATGGGAGAGAGAGACAGAAAGAGAGAGAGAGAGAGAGAAAGAGAGAAAGAAATTATTAATCGATCACGCACCAGTTCATTAATATATAGCTGTTAGTGTACCATACCTTAGTCCCGTTGTTTTCCGACCTCTTTTGTTGAGTGGATGAACCTGGGCTTGGCACTTCTACGTGTTCAATCCTAACTAAATTTCAATTTTCAGATTGTTTCTTCCCCGTCATCACACACAGCGATATCTCACAGGCTAGGTGCGTTTTCTTCATGTGCGAGCTTTAGCAACAGCGAGGCCTGTATTTGCATTGTAAATATGAGTGTGCATTTCCCTATCGTGACGATTTTTGGTTAAAGGTTAGTATGTAAGCCAACTCTTCCCTTCCCTTCCCAGCTTACACCTCTTCCTCCCCCACCTCCCGCCCACCTCATCCTGTGTCATCTATGAGAATAGTATGTCATAGAGCTGGCAAAATATATGTATATATCTATAGTAAAATAGACCTTTTTTGCGGAGACCTTTCTTAAAAAACTCAAAAAGTAATTATAATGTATACTTCTCCTCAAAAGTGAATTTTCAGAACTGGATGTAATATAAACATAGACATCTTGGCAGGACAGTTTCCTGTAAATAATCGTAGCTCTTGTCGTGAGTACTGAATTCCACGACCCCGATGTATGCTCAGTAAGGACACGCATCAAGGCAATCCAGGATTCATATCAGGGCTGACATAGGGCCTGAAGCATCAGCTGATAAAGCAACTGTTCGGGAGGACTTTGTGGATGTACTATCTGGCACTGCAGTGCTGCTGCAAAAGTTACTAATATTAAGAGAGCACTATAGCTATTTTTTCATCAACACAAAAAAAGACATAGCCTTTGGAGTACAGACAAATATCGATACGAGCAAATCATATATATAATACATGTATCCACAGACATTGGTTCAATTACACAGATACACGCATGCAATTGAGACCCTGAAATGAGAAACGGAGAGCTAGTAGATTGTGGTTCAGATCAACCTTACAGAGGAAGTATCACCTTTATTACTACAAACTATCACCGACATCCATAAATAATGTTTCTCATTTCAGTAATAATTAATGCAATGCCCCTTATCCTCTCTCCCCAGTTCTCCCATTATCTTCAGGCTCATCAGATGAGACAGATGTTTGGAGAAGGTAATCAATGACCAGACTCAGACAAAGGAATTGATAAGGAACAATGCTGTTGCTTTTTCATGATCTTTACTTCCTACCAATGGTTTATTAGTGGCATTGGTATAACTTACCGATAGTGGAACTTGACATTCGCCTTTCAGTGGTGGGAGTCCATGACTTTTGCACTGCATCAGTATTGATATAGACAATCATGGTTAATACAGGTGATAAAAGAACGTAAAATTTACTTCGCATATCAGGGGACAGTAAATTTTCTTTCATGGCTAACTTGAACATTGCATATTCTTCTTAGCTAGTAACTCCGTTTGAGATCATTAGGGCATCTCCTGACAAGTTGAGCACGAATCTTCTCTATTATGTTTTTGTGGTCTTTCTGAAGGAAGACATTGGAGCTAATATATTGTATATTACATGTGGAATTTGTGTAAATCCACAAAGGCGGACCCAAATCATAATCTAAATTTAGATTCAAATAATAATGAGTTTGTTAAAAAATGAAATTGCAGTTAATTTAATTCAATATTTGTTAAAACATCAAAAGTATGTCAATGGGGTATATCAATAAATATAAGTACATCAATAACATAGACGAACTAATCCGGCTTTCTGCTGTACAATTCTTTTTCACTAAGGCTGGGAGATTAGCAGTTTTCCGCCCTGCTTCCTTTGCTACTTTTGACTTAAGATACTTTGGGAGACATAATAACCAATGGTATAGACTTGAAAATCCCATTAAAATTGCATCACTGCCAACACTAAACAGCACAGGCAATATGGAATCGAACCAGAGCTGGCACAGTATAAAAGGAATAGCCAACGATGAAACAATGAAAATAAAACAACAACAACAAAACACACACACACACAAAGTAAAACAAAACAAAACGTCACAAAAACACAACTTCGGAAAGTTCTTTCTTTAAGTCCTAAACTGTGTTGAATCTGAAACTATACACAGGGCTGTTGCTACCCAAATAAAAATGACAACATCATATTTTCTTCATAACAAATGCAAAGACAGAATAAGCGTCATTCACAGCATATTTTCTTCACAATAAACACAGAAAAAATGTTAGCGTTATCAATATGTCAAACAGCCTACTCAATAATCCACGTAATCAGTTACATTTCATGACAGAAGCAATGGGCAAAAAACTGAGACCAGGAGTTCTGGTATAAGATCTATACGGCATGATAATATTGATGAACTGGTTATTATGTTACACGAACATAGCTATTCAATGAAATAAAGCATGTATTATGCTACTTATTACACGAAGTGGTTTAAGTAATCATTGTTGTATAACAAAATCAGCATACACGTTTATGAGCATATTCAACATTAAGTTTGCATTTTGTTACAAATAATATCATAATTTGTCCCCTCATTCCATCCGTCCATCTATCCATTCATCCATCCATCCATCCATCCATCCATCCATCCATCCATCCATCCATCCATCCACCCATCCATCCATCTATCCATCCATCCATCCATCCATCCATGCATCCGCCCACCTATCCATCCATCCATCCATCAATCCATCCATCCATCAAAATTAAGATGAACATTTTCAGAAATGTAAATAACACAATGGAGATTATCGTACATGAAAGAAGCTGAATTTGAGAAATGACATTTTACAAAAGTGAGCTGAATTATCCTAACAGAGGACAAAAAATTAACATTTTCTCGTCAGGGTTTTACAAAATGAGAAGATAACACAACAGATTATGATCACCTAAAGCCCAATACATATTATTACATATAATACATGACTGCATGTATAAATATCCTGTCTCACATTTTTGTATATCAAAACATAATTTCGATTGATTCTACGTGCATACATGTGAGGAATGGAATCACGGGCAAGGAAGAGGAAAATAGACACGGAGTTTTAGATGACTTGACTTAAAAACCACATAGACAAGGGACTTAATTAATTACATGGCTGAAATGAAATGCCATAGATCCATAGATGAATGGCATCAAGCTATCTTTCCATAATACATGGAACTGTCCCGGGGATAGGTTGAGTTTTTGGTGCCGTCCTTTGAATCTCACTTCCCTGGGCGATTTCATTTCCAGTCTAATTAAGTAATCTTTTTCTTTTTCTAAATTACATCATGTGAAACTCAGATGTTTACTTATCAAACTATTGATAGACCAACTCTGTATTATTTATCCAGAAATTATGATACAATTTAAGCGAGTGAACTGTTCAGTTTCGCTCTTTCACTACACTAAAACAAAAGTCATTGTGATTTTTCTGGTGATAAATGGGATCGCTGGGAATCTCTAAGTGGTGACACGCCTTGCCATATGATAGCTGACATCGCATTGCACAAAACCACTGGTCTTTTCAGTCGAGATAAATCGAAATTTCATCAGTTTGTCCTCTAACCGTGACTGACATTATTGTTTCTCTCCTAAATTACACAATAACAAGCAATACTGTTCACAAGGCAGGTGTTTCACAATGTAAACAAAAAGACAGTGTCTTTACCACATGGCTACTCGCAATGTTAATGAACAGACAATGTAAACAAAAGAACAGAGTGTCTTTACCACATGGCTACTCGCAATGTTAACGAACAGAGAATTGATGATAAACCACAAGTGATTGCAAGGAGGTTCTGAAACAATCAATTTCTAATTTAATGAATTTTTATTTTTGATCTGTGAAATTGGTCAACTGTATTTTCATCTTCATCAGAGACCCAGCCATGACGTCTCTCATCCACCGGCGCTCTCTCATACAATTCTACTCAACTCTTAGGCCGGGTAAGACACAGTGACAACAGATTTGTTGGAACGTGACCACAAGATTAGGCGGGAAATGAATGGATTCGTTTTGGATTTTCTTGTGATCAGATGGTAGTGATACATGCTCCGTTTGTGTAACGGTTGTCATGTGGTAGATTCTACCTGCCCTCTTGCTTACATTGTGTAACATAGCACCGTGTTGCGAACAATTCATAACAACATGGCTCTTTATTATGCAGCGAATGTCAAATAGGACAAGAGGACATACTGACTGCTTTCGATGCATCTCGATTTGACAGACAAAACGTTTTGTGTCACATGTTCATTGTGCAATTTCAGCTGAGATTACGGATGAAACCATGTATTACAACACGACATGTAAAACATTTCAAGCCTTTGCAAATTCTTACCAGCATCGAAACCCTCCCCCTTGATTTCAGCAACTCGTTTAACCCTTGTGAGGTGACTAAACATTGTGTTCCTGGACCACCCTTTCCAGTGAAGACTATATTTACAAGCTGATTCTGTCTCTAATTTTCTTTTCTTTCTTTCTTTCTTTCTTTTTTGTTTTTTTTGTTTTTTTGAGTAAGCTATGCCAAACTTTAAATGTGTATAAAAGGATATATTTAGTATTTTTGATAGAAAGTTTCCTCTTTACATGTTCGCACAGTCTATCAGCAACTAAATACAGATAAAAGTCCATAGAACACTTCTACAATAACTACCCCATCTCATGCTGTAATATCTACAAAAATCTCCTCGTCAATCCAACTGATTTCCTTATTCACAATATAATGATTAGTTTTTTTAAAAAAAAGAAATGGGTGCAGTTTGCTTTTATGGGCGGTGACAGATAGACAATTTCGCCTGTCGCGGTGTTAGTGAATGGCATGCAGACTAATTACAAACAATAACTTGACATAGCATTCAGGACTCATGCACCGGAAAATGTTAATGTTTTAAATCCAGTTGAGATTTCAGTTGGCCTTAGTTATTATAGTACCACTGCAAAGACAGAAAAAAAAGCTCTTGGGTGAATTCCACAAGGAAATGGGTTAATGGAAAGGCCACTGATCAGCTGAAGAGATGTCTGGACAATAGCGTGAGGCTGAGCAGTTTCTCTTCGAGTGAAACGGTGAACTTGTGTCAGCACTGGGATTGTGTGGGAGGGCCTTTGATCTGTGAAAAAGGATCCTGAAAAGGATGACGGAACATGATGTTGATAGTAACCTCATGGACAGCTATGACTTCCCGGGTGTTAATAATACATACGGACTCATCCTGTCATAATAAGGCTGTCTAATAAACACCAATAATATCAAAAATCGCTTTCTTCTAAGCTAACATTTCCCGTGGTTTTAAACTCGTTTTTCATAAGGTTTGCAACTTAGATTAGAACCCTAAATTCGCTGGCTGCAAATTAATGCCATACTGGGTATTAAAAAATGTGTTGCTCTATTCCTGTGAAAGGTATTTTGGTCTGTTAAGCAGTTGTGATATGGCAGAATCAGTCCATGCAAAAATAACTTTCCGGTCAAGATCCCTAAAGCTATTGTACTGTGCAGGAAAAGCCTGTTATGGAATTTGCCGGGCCACAGTCAATTAATTTGATTAATGAACGCCACGATACAAAAGCGGATTCCCCAATACCCAGAGGTGGACTCTCTGAAAGGGCCGGGCCAAGACTTCACCGCCTGTTTAGTGAATGGAAATGGTTCCTGTGTGAAGTTAGGTAGTGGAGGCAATGTGACAAGGGGTGACAGACAATCTGTTTTCTGGAAATTAATAGATTACGATCTGATGAGAAAAAGAAATGTTTTATTCATATATTCAGTCTACCCTTTATTTTAATCATACCAGCAGTATGGTTTCTTTCTTTCTTTCTTTTTTTCTTTCTTTCTTTCTTTCTGTCTGTCTGAGTGCCCGTCAATCTGTCTGTCTGTCTGTCTTTCTTTATTGTTACTTTCATTCTTTCATTCTTCTTTCTTTATTTTTTAATTTGTATTGACCATTCCTAAAAACTAACGGGCTTGCAAACAAAACTTTACAGTGAAGAGCAATATAACAATTTTATTCTGTAGCATAACTACATCAAGAATTGGGAGAGATTGGAATGATGTACACTCATTTAATATCTTCAAACTGATTGTTATAATGCATTACGTCTATTGTGATCCCAAGGGTATGCAGGATTATATCAATGTTTCAGTTATTGTCCCATTAAAAAAAAACTCGCCTCAACAGGAAATCGATGCAGGAAATTGTACAATCCCACTGTGGACAAAAGTGGCCATTTTCTTGTTTTACATTTCTCTATCTAGGGACTTGTCAGATAAGACAAGAAGTCAACAGCTAGCGAAAGATCACGCTAGGGATAGGGGTAAGTTTAGGAATTGACAAGAGGTACTTTCTATCAGCTATTCATGCGGAGATAGATAGACAAATAGACTAGACAGTCTCACAGACGGGCAGACCGACAGACAGATAGACAGACAGACAGACAGACAGACAGATAGATAGAAAGATAGATAGATAGATAGATAGATAGATAGATAGATAGATAGATAGATA
>JBCEWB010126844.1:0-11351 GCA_039654565.1 Peronia peronii | reverse complement strand
TTATCATGGCTGTCAAACATCTGGCACTGACAGTTGACTCCTGCAGTCTGGTGTCATTGAGCCACTAGCATTGTGGGGTTTTTTTTTGTTTCTGATCTTGTGTTGTTGTTGTTGTTGTTGTTGTTGTTGTTGTTTGTGCAAATTCCTTTTCAATGAAGTTAATTTGTAATGTAATTTGTTTTTGGGATTAGTTTATTAGTTTTGCTTGAAAACATGACTTCAAAGCAAGATGAAGTTTGAAGATCTACTACTACTTACGCTACAAATTCTATTAGCGCAGTGAGTGCAGGCATTTGACTTGTCAAATCTTGATAGCACATGAGCTCTTGCTGTCGCCCCGTGGTGTGTTTGTTCTTATTGTTTTTCAGAACTTATTTGTGACTGAAATATTGAATACTGTTGCAATATACCCAGGGAAGTTGACATCAATAGCTCTAAGGCATAGGTAAAAAAAAAAAAAAGACATATTCTGAGTAAACAATAAAAATTCCAGACAATCTTGACTGTGTTTTGTGTGAAATCAGTTCACCAATTTTTGTCTCATGTCTTCACTCATTCAAACAAAGGACAAGATGTTTTGTTAAAATCAGGAACCAAACCCATGAACTGTTTCAGAACTGGAAGATGCCATTTACAGGTATAAGAGGTTGCAATGGGTTGGTTTTTTTTTTTTCCCCAGACACTTCTTAGAGAAGAATAGCAAATCACCATCCTTCTATTCAATGTTTATGCCATGAATTATTTCAGAAATTCAGAAGATTTGCGTACTGTGTTTCATTGTCAAGTTTTTTTTGACGTGCTACAAAACAATCTCAGTTGTTAGATACTAAACTCCTGGGCGAAACATGTCTTTGTTCTCCCGTCTTCATGAACTGTAAAGAGTTGAATCTGAGAATCAGTTTCTCTTTCTTTTTATAATCATGTCAGGTATGAGACCAGTAAGATTTCTTGTTTCTTTTTTCATATTTAATCCATTATGTCAATTGGCAGGGAAGTCTGGGTGCAGGTCACAAGCAAAGTAAGCGTCAAGATCAAAAACAAAATATGTGTTCAGGATGGAGTGTTGTCATTACTAGTCTATCATCTGGGCATATCACAGATATGGGCAGAGTTCAGGTTAATTGGGCCTTGTACAAAACTTAAAATGTAAGAACATTTTCATTTTCATCACTTCCATCTCAGAGATACTGTGTTTTTAGTTTTGTAAATTTTTTTTTGTTTAAAAGGGATCAGTTTCATAGAGTTTGAGAATTTGTTGTTATTGTTGATGTTGCTGTCTTTTTTTGTAGTTGTGGTCGTTCTCATTACTCTCTTTGTAGTTGTTGCTGTTGTTTTATGTATGAGGAATGTCTGGTATAACAGTAACCTAGCAGAACTTTCAGCCTGGTTGTTATATTTCATTGGGGACTTTCTGCACAGCCTCAAGTGACAAAGAGTCTTTGCTGTATTAAATTAAAGGTTATCAGCTTCCAACTGTGTGTCCAGTGTATGTACATTTGTGTGGTAGATTATGGAGAATGTGAGTTGTAGGTCTAAAAATGTATGTCCGTTTCCTTTGTACAGTAGAGTTTTTTTGGAGGGTGTGTCTTGAAATGTCCTGTAGAGATACATTTTGTCACCATACTCATTTTGGGAGACAATTCTTCATTATGATTTGTAACATGACAATGTTTTTAAGAAAGACTTGGAAGAATAAAACTTCATTGTGTATGAATTCCTGAAATGTTAGCGTCATATTCTTCTAGCTGTCTCTCAGCATCTCCCTCTCTTTCTTTCTCTTTTTATTTCTGGTCTTTTTCCTGATTTATTCTGTATCAGTTCTGTCTCTTTCCCATTGCTAGCTCTTTCTCTCTCTCTTTTCCACTAAATCTTTACTGGTCTTTTTCACTAAATCTCTATCTTTTTTCTCTCTCAGTTTTTTTTTTTTTGTGTGTGTGTTTTCCTTAATCTCTTTATCTATTTATCTATCTCTCTTTATTTCTCTCTCTCACTTATTATCTCTATCCCCTCTCTTTATCTATCTCTTATCTCTCTTTATATATTATCTCTCTATTTATTTCTCTCTTGATCTCTTTGTCTTTATCTCTCTCTCTCTCTCCCTCTCTCTCTCTCTCTATCTCTCTCCCATTCTCACTTCTCACTAGCCCCACAGATTGTCAATCAACAACAGAAGGAAAATAACAAACAACATTTTTCATCAATGTGTTGTCAGTGGAACGGAAGAGAAGGAAGATCTAACAGTCAGATGGAAATTGCCAGAAAAAACAACCTGCAAAGGAAGAGAACATAGAGAAAAGACTGAGAAGAGACATCCATTCATGTGTTCATACATCACAATCATTCATTCATTCATTCATTCATTTACTCACTCATTGTTTTCGTTCATTGTTTTCATTCTTTCATTCACTCATAAGGTGAACTTTTTTTTTTTATTGTTTTTTGTTTCTGTTAGACTGAAGAATAGGGGGAAAATGACTATGTTTATACAGGTTATCATTTATTATCATTGTCATATTTGTGTTGTTAAAGATCATGAAAGGGGATAAAGTACTTTCAAAAATTCAACTGGAAATGTGGTACCAGTAATGATTTTAATCAGTATCAATGCAGCAGGATATCATTGATGACTGCAGATAATTGAACTTTTTCAGTGACATGGAACAAGGAATGCAGAATGATCAGCGAATACATGACTTCTCACTCTACTCTTCATTACCATAGGGAGAAAGATGGTCTGATGTTTTCACATATGGGAACTTTTCATTTATATACCTTGTGTTCTACTAATCAGTCTGTCTGCTTTAATACTGTGGTAACAAGGCAGTCTGTAGATCACCAAAGCAAAGATGTCCCAATGTTTTCACACATTTTTACATGCCAATGAGCCTTTTTTTTTTTAAGTCAGCCAACTAAGTTATTTCCATTTGCAAAGTACAAGAGATATAAGACAAGCAATACAAAGAAGACAAAAAGTCACATTTCCTCTCACTTGTTTGACGTATATGACTCGAAATATTGTGTAGATTTTGTCACGATGGGAAAAAAATATTAGCACAGAGAGAATTTTTCAGAATTTTTCATTACTCATGTTTCAAATAGCAGGAGAAAATTGGAATTTTTCTCCTCTTTCCAATACTTGTGTTATCTTGCTTGTAGCTGGCAAAGGGAAGTAATTTAGCTGACAACGTTTATATGTGTGGTTGAGCTCTGAGTTATATGAAGATTTGTAGTACTGTTCTGGTTCTGCTTTCATCTCTGCCACTGTGTTCTTATCAATGAAAAAGTCAGACTGTCAGGTAAATCTGACAGCCAAATGAGACGCCACAGGATGAAACAGGCGCTTTGTTTGACATGACCGGAGAAATCACGATTTTTTTCAACAGTGAGCGAATATTAACAATTTTTTGTTTTTGTTTTTTTTGTGCATAGACACCTTTATGTCCATTTATGAATGTGTTTTGTTAAATTTGTTGAAATATTGTGAGTAGAAGTCCAAAAATTGTGAGTAAGGGACATGACCTATATGACTACTAAGGATTAACAAAACTGGCATTTTCTCACTAAATTCAGTTGCAGCAGCAGAGATAACATCGGTCGGCTTTAATTGTCAATTAATTGTCAAAGATTTTTTCATCAACAGAAAGTAAATGAGGGGAAAAAAAAGCTTTATGGAACATTCAACATTCTTGATTGGATTATACTTTCAAAGAAAGGACAGACTCTCGGATAAAGGCGGAGAAGCAATTAGAAAAATGAAAGAAGTTCCTTGGAAGACAGAAGACCAGGATACCAAACAGATTTGTTGTGCGCTCGAACATAGACAGTTTAGGGCAATGGATAAATAATAACAGCAGGAGAACTCATGTTTCAGTGACATTTGAAGCCATATACAATTTGTCACTGTATCCTTCATTCCTTTATTCCTTCGTTCCACCTTCTTTTCCTTCCTTCTGCTCTGTGTTTGATGACCCCACTGCTGTCAAGTTCGACTTCACTAGGGCCTTATCCTCGGGATCTCTCACTAGAATTTAAAATTACAGTTTTTGAAAATATTTTTACTGAGCACATAAAACACAAGTTATGAGGACAGAGAGAGGGGGGGGGGGGGGAAAAAAAACGATTTTCAGAATTTTTGTGGGTGAGCTCTTCATAACACCATGCCGACGCTAAGCAAGTCCTTTAAATTCCAATTATAGCTAATGGTCAAGGGATTTTTCTCTAAGATATTCACTTAAAAAGAATTATCTTTCGTACATAATACCACCATTGCGTACATTGAACTTGCTTTGCCTTCGTCAAACTCGAGCATGGCGTTGCAGAATAAATGAATGATGTGTACAGTACAAGATGAACCACGATTTAAGTTTATGACTAGACCTTGAAATCAGTCCATACCTGAGAGGTTGTACAGTCAAGATAAATAGCCTACCGTACCGGGAGAATCGGGTATGACCGACCTGGCCCACCATTATGATTGCATATAATGCTCTGCAGATTTTAGAACCGTGTCACATAATTATTTATGGTAATGTATACTTATTGTGGTAATATACTGTACTGTGTTCATCCCAGCGACAAGGACTGACAGTCACTGAGTGGCGTGTGTCGTGAAGATTTTAATACCCACTCTGCCATTAACCACTCATTATCTGATATGATCTAGCGCTTAAAATAAAATAATAATTAGTGTGGATGAAGCTAGAGCTACCAGGTGGTCAAAATAGTTCCAGTGGTCTATTACTGTCAGATGGTTTTACTATTGTAACTGAATGTTCCTCGATAGGCCTACTAAATCTTATATCTTACCATAACTCTTACCCAATCTTAACCCCCATCCTAACCCTAATCCTGGGTCTAGCATTAATCATAACCTTCAGTGACACAGTTGAAACCACTTGGCCTGGTTTGGAACTTTCCCCGTCTGGAATAAAGAATCTAGATCTAGAACTAAGATCCAAAGTCCTGAATCAGATCAAACGATGCAATTTGATTAGTCGAAAATAGAATCTGGTCTTAGTACACCATTGAGTCTATTTTGACTACCTATTGTGTAATCCATATTCATTCCTCACGAGAGTAATACATCATCAAAATAATAATGTCTTGTTATTTTTTAGTGACATCACTTTCACTGCTCTCTACCACGAAGGTTTAATTCCCAGTTGTACTATCAACCTCATGACTAGATCAGGGCTATCACTCAAGTGCTGGCAGAAACGGATCATTGAAAGATAATGCCCTGAACTGGCCCCACATTCAATGCTGTGTGTCACGGAGATGTAATTCCCATCCTACCAATGTAATATTGACCCCAAACCTGGCCTGGTGCTCAAATGATTTGTCTTGTCTACATCACATGTATATTTACTCTATTATTCATCACCAAGACCATGTTGCACTTATAATCACCAAAAATGACGTCAGTGATACCAGATTCAGTGCACTATGGCACGCAGATCTGATTCCCCGTTCTGCTATTAATTTCGGGACCAGACTGGCCCAGTCATCAGTCGCTAGGCTATGCGTCCTAAAAGTTCTATAATTCATTCATTATTCATTGGCATGGACGGTCATCCTTCATTGCCATTGCAGTTCTGCGATCATGATCCAGTGGACATCCTGTTTAGGACATTCAAACAGATCAGCCGTCCTATGTTTGTATTGCCGTTCATCCGGCACATGTCTACCTCGGTTTTAGCTCTTTGTTCATCTGTGTATGATAACTTTTTTGTCTTTATATTTTATTGTTTGTTTGTTTGCTTGTTTGTTTGTTTTTTATCTTCTTGTGTTCTGTTTGGTTTTATTTTATTTTGATTGTCTTGTTTCGTTTCATTTCCTTTCGTTTCCTTTCGTTTTGTTTTGTTTTCTGTTTTTCCTTTGTCGTTCTTTACCTGTCTAACTTCTCCGCATGCTATTTAATAAAGTTGGACAAGATTTGGGAAAATTTCATCGACCCAAAAAGTTCGTCTCACTTCTTCGCTTGACCCTCTTATAGTGGTTAGAAAATTTATGATGAAAACTCTTTTCTATGAATGACAGACTCATGACCTAGATACTCTTTAAAAAATAATAGTAGTGAGTAGTGTTAGCAATTACGTAGGAAAGAGACTGACGTATTTCCGGCCGAAACCAATGACTTCCGGCTCTTACCGGAAATGAGGCAAAATCATGTAAACAGTAGCTCTTTGGCATTCATTGTGATTGTGTTGATGTACTTGATTGCCGGTAAGATATCATATTTTATGAAATTATTGTTTTCCATCGTGACCATGGACTTGAAGATCAAATTTTGTTCAGAGGTACAAGATTATTTACGAGGGAGAGATAAATGGTTTTAAGAAGCAGGACCTTGTTGACTTGTTTGTGTGAAGTGCTGAGAATCTGGCATCGAATTGAACTCAGATTGTATTTTGGAGTGTAAGACTGACACCCTAAAGGCAAAACTGACAGTAATGGCTAATGGCATAAGCATAAACTAGCCTATTCCTACCCAGCTTGATGTGTCAAATAATTTAAGCCAAATTCTAATGTTAAAAGCATTTGATATTTTATCTTATTTTGCGTAGTCGAGAGACTGCGAATGCTGCATGTTTGCCTCACTTCCTGGTTGTAAACTTATTTTCTGCGGGAAAGCCCCTTGGGTTTATCCCGAAATCTTGCCCAACTCTGTTGTCACCTAGACTATCTATATTATGAGTTGAACTCCTCAAATCCCCATCAATTGATAAATAAATATTAATTTCATGATTACATGAATTCATTTTCCCTTAAGATTATACAAGACTCTTCTTCTCCTCTATCAACATCTTGTTTTCCGCCTTTCAGAATTCTTCTTTTCCATCATCTTCTTTTCCATCTTCTTCTTTGTCCTCTTCTTTTTCTTTTCAACCTTCTCCTCTTCTTTTCTCTATAAATTTATTTCTACCAATACAAATAATTCTTTTCTGCGATGACCCCATAATCTGAAACGTCTTCTTTCATAAGGACGAAAGTATTGACTATTTCTTGTACGCGAGTTGGTATGGGCCATTTCCCTAACCTTTTATGTTCAGTCAATGAGATGGTTAAGAGATTTGGCCTTGTAATAGTTACAATCGCATTGTGAATAAAGGTACGAAAGGGCTTGCTCTTTCCAATTGAGATGCATCAAAAATTAATCAATTTGTCTGCTTGCATTGTTTGACATTCCTGTTATACTCATAAGTTGTAGAATGACGACCCTTGTTCTGGGGATGGAAGATCGTTGTGCCCAGCCCTATTACTTCCCTTTATCAGACAAAAGAGATGTTTGAACGAGCAGCGTAAAAAAGAACAATGTTTTTGCACCTCCTGCTTGAAACATACAACATGAAAAATACCCCCCCCCCCCTTCCCGTATAAAACCCTTCCACAAAAATGGTATAAAGAGTTTGTGTTTTTTCTCATTGTTATAATTTTGTCGAGTTTTTGGGGTGATCGATCTATCGATGACATGAAGAAAAGGGCTTTCTTCCCTCTTATGTTACGTTGTTTGATAACCTTTCAACCTCCTGGGGGGGGGGGGGGAGGGGAGAGAAAGGATATCTCATCTCCCTACTCTGCTTGTTCAATACCTCTTTTATCTGGCAAAAGAAAGTAATAGGTCTGGACACAACAATCTCCCATCCTTCACAACACAGTGTGTTCCACAATGTAAGCAGAGGAACAGATTATCTCTACCTTTTGACAACATACACAATGTTGAACAAACGAAGTGTTGATTTCAAGAGATTCCAAACGAGGCCCTTGTGGAATAGATTGTCCTTATTTTCTCTCCCTTAGACCAATCTCGAGTAACAGCCAATGTTAAACAATGAGGGATTTTCGGGTAGGTTACAAGACCGAGGGATTTTTGCTCACCAGCTGATTTGTGTACATGCTGTATGTATGATAGGCAACTCTTTGCAAATGAGGAGCTTTCAAATATTTCCACACTATATTATCATTCCCCATGGAGGCCCGGGGTATATGAGCAGGTTCTCGGCTTCCACACTCTAAAGCCAACCATCGGCGGGACGTCTCCCATGGAATGCCATTCTCAACGTTCCAGGGTGACATCTCTTCTTTCTCCTTGCTCCTGTTTTCTGGCCCGCTCTCTTTCCTCTATTCTCCTATGTGTTTGATCAGCCTGTTTGATGTATAAGCGTCTCTTACCGTGTGTGGCACGTGATCGTGCTGATGTGCCGCTAAATCTCAACACAGACAAATAAACACTATATTATAAACAAGTCCAAGTCTGAGCCATGATCCTTTGGTTATGTGATCGATCTGGAAATTCCTCATTCAAAACACAAAAGCACAACAAACTAAACTGAAAATGTTCAGCGTCACAAATTTGTTTATTTCGATCATTTATCCCATGTGCAGATTCCCAGTATTCAACGCTATCATGATATGTTTGATTTCTCTGTTACCAACTTACATGTGTGCTGTGGCCATAAAGACAATGTTTGAGAACTTGGGCATGAGATCGAATTGAATAGAGAGGTCGGGGGGAAAAGATAGACATTATCAATAAAGATATGGTCAGTCGTGCATTAATATACATATAATGTCCTGTGTAATAAAAAATATTTGTACAATATGCCTTTTTTTTTTCCTAGGTGGCTAAATAGATTCCAAAAGTTGTAACAGCTCACAGATCTCTGTTAGTTTAAAGGTGGCGGTGTCTTGCTATTTATTATTATTATTATTTATTTATTTATTTTTATTATTATTTTAATATTCTCATAGTTGTCTTACTTATATATTTTTTTAAATTTTTACTTATTTATTTATTTATTTTGCTTGTATACATTTTTTTATATATCTTTAAAAAATGTATTAACCTTTTTCTTGTTTCCAGAAAACGCATTAGTTTTACTACTTTGAAAGCTTACGAAATGCCTTTTACAGTGTGCCAGATCACATCCAAAATGCCATGACTCAAATAAATATATAAAAAAAAGTTTCATTTTTCCGAAGACAAAACAAAACTATGTTTTAATTGAGTGTTGTTGTTTTAAAGCCTACTGCGAACAAGGACGACTGACCCTTTTAAAATCAATAAGCTTATTTTTGAAATGAGGACACATTTAACCCTTTTGTATCTAAATATACAGCTGCTCTGCGTCTTTATTCAGTAAAATTGTCCCCAAAATATAAATTCGAAACAGACACAGAATATTATTAGTTTTGTTATTTCTGACAACAAAAGCAAAAATGTAGAACATCGGACAAGCCATTCAGAGCTGTTGTTAGCTAATACTAAAGTCAATAGGCTTAACCTTGATACCCATATATACATTTCAGACTTTCCAGTCTTCTTAAAGTTTTTGAAATGTCATGATCTGTGCCAAATGATATCCTCGTTTTCACTGAACTCTGTGGAGTCTTTGAATAAAAATGATTCCGAAAGAGAAGAGGACTGTAAACGAAAGAGAAAACTTGCATGATTCTGACACGCCTGAAATATTCAACCAGTACTCGTTTTTGTCCTAAGTTTTATTTGTAACGTGCCATTACCTTCACTCCTATTTTTTCCTCGTGTCATACTGATCTTTCTGTTTTCAACAGCTTGACCATAGGCCGAGAATGCGCTTTTAGTTTCTCAAATTCTTCTAACAATTTTTTTGTTTTGTTTTTTTTCTTCTTCTTCTTCTTTTTAAAAGCTGTTCCGCACATTCGTAATATTATTGAAATAGAATGTCATTTCATTTAACCAGAAGCAAAAGTTCCCAGAACTGTAAATTGAAATGATATGTCATAAATGAACGGAAGCAAAAAAAAAAAACTGCATATTAACGTGAAGGATAAAAAAGCGTATGAAACCGTTGTTTTCTCTAAAATCTTATTTGATGCAAAATTCACCAGAGATTTTACTCTGAAAGAGTATAAAAATAGCGAGATTAAACGTTGAAATAAAAATAAAGCATGGCATTTCACAACAGTCTTCCAGCGATACAAAAAAAAAACAAAAAACAGAGCCGTAAATAAAAGTAATGTGACGTTGGATGAAGAGAGAAACTTAATTAAAAGACGTAAAATCTATCGAAGTTTTAGATGGACGACGCCAGCGCTAGTCATGGCGTCCTAGTGGCCATTCGGTGCGGGATGTGAGTGATGTCACTTCCCCATCCGGGCACAACTACAGATGTACTTGAACGCCATCATGTTCAGATAGCAGATGCCCCCGCAGCGAGCTTGACATTCCTGTATACAGGGCCGGCCGCTCAGCATATTGTAGTTGTTCTCAACAGCCCGGGCGCCGGCGTAGGGTGCTGGGGGAGAAACAGTAGACATGGATATAATATAATATCTTATAATATATTCTCCATCATCATAGTCAGTTTAGTAGAAACAGTGAAGATAATATCGCAAATTCGTCGTCATAATCATCGTAAGAGAAGCAGTGAACATAATAACGTATTATGTATAACACCATTTTCATTATCATAGTCCTCATAGGAAAAACAAAAACAGATGAGTTGGCTGTAAGATCACCTTTCATTGCATCTTGGGAGAAATGGACATATTTAGATAGTCATTATATAAGCTTCATCATCGCATCATTTTCATCATGGGAGAAAACATGAAAGATAGATAGATCCTCATCATCATAGCCATCTTAGGAGAAACAGAGCAAGTGGATAGATGATTTTAATGTCATGTTCCTCAGCAAAATCATCAGCATTTTATAGAAATGTCTTGGACTCAAGGCAGAGACTGTCAACCCGCATTTAACTCAATGTACCAATACATACCAGCAACATACGTGTGGACTAAAATACGCTAAAAGAGAAGAAAATATCGGGGAAGCAAAATTTCAGAAGACATATGAGGGTTTTACATAGTCATGATAGATCTAGTTTTTAGCATTAAGACTACGACTGTCAAAAAACGATTAATTGTTGTAAGACATTCATCCAACATAAACAAGGGTAAATCCGTGTGAAATACCAGGAACGTCAAAATTTTGAGCCTACTTTAATATGCGTCAGAACAGCAAAGAAACATGTGGGATCTGAGCATGATATTCAGGAATATGAAAAAATATCATTTGTCCAGACTAAGAACCGAGTAGATTCGAAAATTTAACGTCCCCGGTATTTTCCTCATATTTCAGCACATATTGTTAATTTCTGGATGTTTGTTATTGTTTGTCTATGTTGGTGAATTTAATGACCAATTTTGCGTTGGCCGTCTGTCTAAATATTCTTGTAATTTCTGTGATAATAGTGGTGAAGATAGGAAAGTCTCTATCTTGAACCTCAAGGCATTTCTACAAAATGATGGTGGTTGTCCTGATGAATAATCAAGTTATATTTAGGAGTCTCTCAACCCTTACTCTCCCC
>JBCEWB010126833.1:0-11351 GCA_039654565.1 Peronia peronii | reverse complement strand
GAAAACCGTTCGTAATAAGCGTAGTTTTCATATTGGCCCATCGTTTTATTTCTTTGTAAGCATAAGAAATTACATAGTAAAAAAAGCTGTTCCCAAAGATTCTTTCTTAATAACGTAAGTTTCTTTTTAAGCGTTTTCTTATTAACCATATTAGAGTGTAGTTTGAAATAAATAAAAAACATCGGCTTTATAAATAACTTTAAGCACATGTAAAATAAACATCCTGCTATTCTACATCTTTTCAACAATCAGAGCATAATCAGGAAAAAGCTATCAGATTAAGCTCAACTACAGCCTCTTAAAACCAATCAATGTGATTTTAATGAAATTCAATGAAATTTCTGGCAAATTTGCAGGCATTGCTTTTGTATTAACTTCTGTTCCATCCCATCAAACCAATTAATCAGACTTAAAACAAAGAAACCAAAAAAAAGCTCCCTAAAATTTCATGACATGGCATGTTTTTTGGCACTTTGCAGTTGAATTTTTCCTTCTTCCTCCCATTATCAGCAAAGCAGATTTCTGTACTGTATTTTAACCAAAAGCAATCACAGGAAGAACTATTGTAAATAATTATCTTGAAATTAGCAATTAAAACTAGAAATTAAACTGGCACACACATGTAGAAATCATCCATAAAATCGCAGACTGAAGACTTTATTCTTATGAAAAATCAAATTTCTTAAAGTGAACTCTGAAATTCTAATACCTTTCTTTTCATCAGCAATTCAAAGTATCTTATCCTTTGGAATCAGTTTGTGGGATGGAAACATCACAAACACAGATAAGAGAAAGTTAAATAAAATCATTAGTAAAGTCAATAAAATAATGGACATCAAACTATTATGTTTCAAGGATATATATAATGATATTTGCCTTAAAAACTAAATGTTTAATTTCAGACGTGAAAGATTCCTTCATTCCAATCAAATTTAAGACTTTTCTGCATCTTGTATACTGATCATGGTATATTTCCTTATGGGCAAATAAAGTACTACTATCCGTAGTCATATAAAATCTTCTTGAAAGAATTTCTTTGAAGAACATGGCAGTTTCTTGTTCTATATAAAACAATCTGCCCATTTAAAATCAGTGCACGAAAATGCTCATGTGCTGACCAACTTTAAATTTTGTGCCACATTTGATGAATGAAGCATAACCATACCATTAAATACTATGACATTCAACTGGATAGAGAATGTTCAATTCGTAATACACATAAAAATTACTCATCTTGTGTGCTTAGTATAGATGTTACTAAATAAACAATATACATGTAATATCATTACAGTGGGTCTCCATCATACACACTAGCTTTGCAAAGATTTTAGCAAGAGACTGCACCACTGATATTACACAGGTACATATGCCTGTTTTGCGTGAATTCATTTGAAATAATGTGTTGTCGTACTACATTCTAGACAATGCAAATAAACCACACATGGTTAAGCCAGTGACAAAGTGTTGTACCTATGGATTTTGTGGGTTTTCAACATGTACCATTAAATTAATGATCCCATTACCGAGCCATAGCATGGAAAAGCAAAATATCCAGCTGGTCACATTCTCTATCTGTAACACAAGACATCCTGCTGCGCTCTTGTGAGATTTTATCTGCTTTCTGTAAGGCTTGTTCTGCATCATTATATCTGTAGTTTCATTAAGGAATTAATGTTCTTCATTTTGTCAGTATGCTGAATGAATTTCGCCAAGTCCATCTGGACAAAAGATGATTTTTTAATCACAGTGTATTCTATCTAGTCAAACACATGTAACCAAAATACTGGACTTAATGTCAATTTATGAATATGCTAAAAACAAGATTTAAATATGATGCATAAGCTCCAGTGCTTGCCATCATAACCAACCTGCTCTGATGAACCTCAATAACTGGAATTCCAAGGTAGGTGGATACACACGATTAACCACTGTGCATTGACAAACCTTGGTGAAAGTGGTTACCATGACTGGCAGATGCAAACTGATGATAAGCATCCTAAAATAAATTTTGAAAAATTCATTTTTCTATGCTCTTACTAATCTCATTAAAGGAGATTGGGATGTATAAGCCATCACTACTGGAAAGACCAAGCTTGTAATGTGGCACTGCAAAATGTCAGGTTGGAACAACCCAGTAAAATTATCATATATCATCAGCTTACAGTTACAATAAATGCAACCAGTCCACAATTGCTTTTTGTTATATTCTTAATTATGTTTTGTGATCTCAAGAAATTCCTAATATTTGATGACTAGCAAGGTTTGGTACATGCACCAATAAGCTGGGAATTTTCAAATCTAAAAAAAAAAATTAAGTTACTGATTATCTACAATCTTTCTTAAGGACGCACAACATATTGTATGTCCTTTTTTATCCAATTCTTGCAGAAAAATGACCTTACACTGTTACACTCTTTACATGACACACACAACTATTGGTAATGACAAGAAAATGTCATCTCCATTGATGTTAAGGATACTTTTTTAATGCTGTCAAGGCTTGTCCCATGATTCTGTAAATCTTGATAAGGACACTATAAAGCTCAGCTTTTTCTTCTAACGACGATCCAGTATGGCTGCCATGCAACATGATGGAGTGAGCAGTATCTGCATGGTATTCTGCTTGAGCATGGTACTCTGCAGAAGATTCCAATATTATGAAAGGTGTTAATGTTATCTCGCATAAAATTATTTTGAAATAGATCAAAATTAATGTTTACAATCAACAAGACCTACTGAAACCTATTTGGTAGAGTTGAAATATCTCCTTGATCATTTTGATGTGCTGCGTTTATTTAAAACCTCACTTAAGAAAAAACAAGGAAAAAATATAGAGACTATCCAATTCATCGATTACTTGGTGGCTATAAGACTGCCATACAAGGATTGGATTTTTAAGACGTTCCAGATATTACTTTTTACATGATTTATTTTGATTAACCATAATGCTACCATTTTCTTATGATAAAGAAACTTACCTTCATTAGATATTATTTCAAGAAATGCCTTATGAAATCTTGTTATGGAATTGGGTGACTTAAAGGTGATAGCTAGTAACAGATTACAGAGGAACTACTTGATATGTAGACAATATCACAACATATATATGATATATTGTGCACCAAGTGTTGACAGTATTATACTCAAGTGAATGCAAAAGCTAGCGGACAGAGACTTATTTCAGTATAATGTGGCTTCAGAGCTGGACACGTACATGACTTTCACATTGCAACAATTGCAAAGAAAAAAGTGAGCAAAGGAAATCTTCAATTCTGTTTTTGTTAATATGACAAAAACACATAACAATGTCAGAATAAGCCTGCTATATGGTTGAAAAGAGTATATATATATTTTATCAGTTATTTTCTTCAATGGAGATATGAATGCTTATATCCTAAATGGTGCGAGCACATTGTTTACTTCCAAGTCAAAAGTATAGTCAAATACAGATGGATCTTTGCCCCTAATCTCCCAGGAATTTATTTTGTTCATCCTTCTTTATCATCATTCAAAGAATATGAGGATGGAATCTGCATCAGAACTAGACTTGATGGCTCTCCCTTCAACCTGCTAGGACTTCAAACAAAATGTCTGACCACTAAGGCTTTGTTTTGAGAGCTAGCCTTTACTAACAAGACAGCATTCACTGCTCCTAGCAAAGCCACACTTTAAAAACTGATCTTGTCTGGGCTTGGGATCTTTTTCTACTCACCATTATGTGTTATGCCTGGGAACACTCTCAACCTCAGTCATCAAATAGAATAGAACTGGATTGAATACACCTGACAAGGGATTGAGTGCAAGAACTGGCAATGCTCAAAAGCTTTAACTTTTTATCACCGTGGGGATTTTCCCGCTGAACCAGCGGGATATACGGGAACACTAGATGCAACAGATACCCTTCACAAAAAAATCAATAAAATCTAAACTTCGCAGTGAATTTCCAAATTTTTTTTTGCAAAGAACAGATAGATGAACATGCTTTGTGCTCTTATGTTTTTACATATGGGAAGAAAGATGAGGGAAAAATAAAAATAAAAGGAAATTTGAACACAATTTTGTACTCGTGCAATCAATACACTCCATTATCAGAATCATCAATCTCATTCCATGTATCCTTCTACAAATCTAAATTCTGCACAAAAATACCCAAAAAAGTGTTCAGCATCAATGCGCTTTTCAATTTTGTTGCTAATCATATTGCTACAATTAGCTGTTCGTCAGTTCCAGCATAACCAGCCTAAGAAAAACAACACTTCAAAGGCTTCAAGTTACAGTTTTAGCACTCAAATCCATGTTTTTACCAACAAATAGTGTTTGCAGTTCCAGTAATTGTCACAAATACAAATGTTGTCGCAAAAATAATGATGTCATAAGCGGCAGAAGTGGTGCGAATGCTTGAGCCGCTGGGAGCGGCTCACCAGCATTTCGACAGTGACCATGAGCCAGGAAATTTTTTTAGAAAGTGTGAGAAACTGACAAGCTTACAGCTAAAACCAAATGCTATCAGATGCATGTGCTTTATAGAAAGAAAACAGAGAAATTATATTTGTGAGAAAGATTCTAAGCATCAAGCTGAACTCCTGACACAGAACTACACAGAGCAGTTGTCCCATTAATGTTCTCCATATTCAAATCCAATAGACTAGGATGGATATAATAAGTGCTCCTTGGTGAACTGCGATATGGAACAAGAAAGCAAGAAACACCTCAAGCTACATCTCAAAAGACTACATGTATTTGTGAGAGGCAAAGCAGGAGATCAGTCATGGATAGAGGAGCCAATATTTATGAAAACAGACATTAATGAAGTGAGAAAAAGACATGAACAAAGTCACAGACATTCTGATTAAACACTACTCTCCTGTGAATGTCAGTGACCACATCAAGCACTTATGACCTAATCAACTGCAGAAAGCACTGTACAAAGATAATGTAACAACAAAACCTTTCTATCTCAGCTGAAGGACTGTCTGTCACAATGACAAGAGCCATTCATATATAATATCAAATATAAGGGCATCGTTGAGTAATACAAACCTTTCAAATTCAGATAAGCTTCTCCCAAATTGACTACACTAAGCGCATGTTTCCAATGAGAAGCACCGTACACAGTTCTAGAGAAGGCCACGCATTTAATGTACTCCTCAATGGCTTTGTCAACCTGCATAGGATGAATAATTAAGATTATTATTTTGGCCAATTCAGACAAAATTTATTGCATTCTTGACATATGTAAAAATGTTAATCGAAGTAAAAATGCTCACTATTTTAAGTCCTATTGATTTTATTTTCAACACAATATCCAGAATTTTTTTGATGGAACAGAAGAAGATAAATCAAGTGAAAGATGATCAAAAGCTGACTATGCATGTCTTTTTGTTGTATTGTAATCAAATATTACCTTGCCAGTTGAGGCAAATCTCTTAGCTGCATTCTCTGACAAAACAAGTTTCTGATCAGGAGGAGTCATATCTATTTTGTGTTTTCCATTGATGGCTTTATAACGAGGCTGAGGCTGTGGATGATGTCGAGGAGAACTGATTTCTTCAAAGTCATCTTCATCATAATCATAGGCATAGTCCTCCATGCCATGATCATTTATGCTGTAGATATAAAGAAGTAAATACTCTCTGAGAAACTCATCCGGTGTTGGTATTGATGATGCTAAGAAACAAAATATATGGCAAAACTTTTTTGCAAATAATAACAATGAAGTAGACTGAAAATATAAATACAATAATGTTTGATGTAAATGCTAACATGACAATTTTATGATGAGCAACATATTTTAATTTAACATAAAATCCATGCTTTCACAAGACTCAGATCATTAACTCTCATTTTTACTGAATGGACTGTACATTGAAGATTGCATGAGCATGTTACAACCATCTGTCCACCTTTTCTTTGCACAGAAGATTTTGTTTATAAATAGTATATCTCACATTATGTGAAAGGGCTTGCTCAAGATTTTTTTCTTCAATCCCATTTAAGTTGTGAGCAAACAGCGACAGTGAAAGGAAAGAACACCATTGGCTATTTAATCAGTGGGAACCGAACATCATGACAAGTTCAAAACATTGATAATGACTTGGGTGACTTTATTTACAATGAACATATGTTCCAAAAACAATATTTTTTCAATATTTGGTCCTCCCAAATCAACTCAACCACTATTACTTAGCCAGCATATTTGATCCCTTGAACATATATTTGGTCCTGCTGCTCTATTCCATTTTTGTTGTTGTTGTTGTTTTAACATGGCAAATTAACTCTATTTTAGATACAGGCCTTGATAGACTTGAAGCAGAACTTTAGAACAGTACCTATCAACATGATATTGGATTATTGATCAAAACAGAAACATATGGTGCCACTGAGATATGAGAAAGAGAAAATTAGATGAAAAATTGCAAGACAATGGGCCATGGTGATATGAAACAGAGGTTATGGGCCTGGGAAAACACTATCCTGACACTAGTGAGAGCAATAATAGAAATTTGTGCATGTATGATGTGTGCCGACATTGGTCAGCTTCATGAATATCCAGGTTACTCCAAGTTACTTGAAATGAAACAAGGAAGCTCCTCACTCACTATGGACCCCCCTCACCCTCAATCATTTTTGCACTTTTCATTCATGAAATTCTTCTGGTTTAAACATGTAGTGCTCTTTTCTTTTCTTGTTATCCATTTTTATATAAATGTAAAACAGTTGCATATATTTACAACCATCCAGCAACAGTTCAATTATATGTTTTTTGCACGGTTCACTAGCAAATCAGTGAAAATAATGATGCACATAGAACAGCTTACTTGTCCTCATGGCCTGCAGAGGTCCCTCTTGTATGCTGGCCTCTTGATATTTCCACAACTGGAACAACAGGAACTACTATTTCACCAGAGTTTGATTCTCCACCAATCATTTTGTAGGCTAGAAATAATGGAAATTAATGAGAGAAATACTAGCAAGGTAAGTCCATTAAAAATGTCTGTTGGTCATTACAATGCTTTTCATACTACTGCTATAAATTAATGGAAATATGGCACACAGTTTTCAAATATTGAGACATTAACCAATTTTTTTCACCCAATAAATTAGACCTGTCAAAGCCATTTCTAATTTCTTTTTATCTGCTCTACATAATATTAGAGCACGGCTGTCTAGCCATATTTTCAGATTACGTACAGAACTAGTATCAATCCATTTTTTGCAACAATCACAATACTGATCTCCTGCATGAATTTTTCATGATTACATTATTTTACACCACACTACAAGATTTTACTGAACCATGAACAAAATACTTTGAGATGTTTGTTTGTTTCATATCAGGATACACCATATTTTAGTGTGTTGGTTTTGATTTCTTGTAATTTGTTCATCACGATGCAGCAAGATAAGTCTAGAATTTATCACCACTGATTCTGAGTACAGACATACAGTTGCAAAGCCATTTTTTAAAATTGTGAAACATGAAACATCCGCCCCAGATTTATGACCTAACAAGTCTTATGGTGGTTCTTACAAGATAATCAGTCTTCAAAAAAAAAAATGAAATTCAAGGGAAAAAACTTAGCTGCCCTCAAAACACTGGAATAGTTAGAAGACCGAAATGTTTAATTTCCCAATGACAATGTTCGGGAAAGTCAATGCCTACATGTTAAAATTCAAAGTTCTCAGTTGCTCAATCTACTGGAGGAAAATTGATTGAAACTGATGGTAGAAGTTCAGATAGAACTACTATTCCTAATTCTGAGGTCAAAGAATAAATTTCATTTAAATATCCCTACAAAGAAATCCACATGCAAGTTTTAGAATTTGCTTACTTCTGTAGAATTTGCTTACTTCTACATCTCTTCTCCTCCTTTCTTTTTTGTGTGTACAATGGTCTCCACCTAAGAGCCTGGTCACTGGGAGACAAAAAAAGTGGGCTTTTAGGCTGATGGGTTCTTAGGCAGATTGAAAAGTTATGCAACCCATCTGACCACTATCTTTACTGCTGTGATTAATTAAAGTTTTATCTCTGTGAATAAGAACAACTTTCTCCCTTGTGTGTGTGAGTGTCTTGTAATTAGATCTAATAATTCCTGACCTTTCTTAGTGTATAATTACATCAATAATACCCAGCGTTCAAATCAAACGTAGAGTGATTTTCCATGTAAGGGTATCATTATTAAATGAAAACATGGTATTCTTATGTTACCCCTGTACAATATAGCACAAATGACTCAAGTGTTAAAAATTACCCCTCCTCCCCCCCACTGTACTTGATTTCACGTCATATCAAATGCGTACAATAGTATGCCTGAATTATTCTCATGAGAGGTATAGAGTTCAGATCTGATCTAGTAATAAAACGAGGATTGCTGTTATCAGTTAGGCGCTCATTCTATAGCGCAGTCCCAGTTTATGTTCACAGTGGAAGTTCCAACTTGTGAGTGTAGATTGGCACATATTGATTACTGCCTTCCAATTATCTAGGAGTAGTGCTGGGCAGAAATCTGGATTCCACAGTTCAACTTAAATAATTACATTTTCCAATTTATCCAGTTCATTTACCTAATTTTGACATGATTCTTTCTTCAATAAAGTGCCAAAATAAAGCAGAAAAAAACATGCAGAAAATACTGGAGAAACCATTGAATGAATGAGCATGGGAGAGATTTTCTC
This sequence comes from Peronia peronii, assembly GCA_039654565.1. NCBI lineage: Eukaryota > Metazoa > Mollusca > Gastropoda > Systellommatophora > Onchidiidae > Peronia > Peronia peronii. The sequence goes on along the minus strand of JBCEWB010126833.1, from coordinate 2,675 downwards.
TTGAAAATATTATACCATGTATTAAGATGATGAAAAGGTCAGGCTAAATTCCTGATATAGCAGGCACGTTGACTAGTGTTTAGTACTGCTTACATTTAGTATGTGCTCGTGCTGTAAAATTGGAAATAAAATTAAACAAAACCAAAACAATGAAGCAACAATTCACTATGCTGTACTGCCAGCGTTTGTGAAGGCAAATCCACACGTGACTGCGATGCGACTGAGCCAGCGAGCACCGAGCGGTCAGACGGACCAGACGCGAGTTATTATTAGCCAGATCTAGATCTACAAAGCGGCTCGCTGTAGAGAATCGCTGCCTCAATGAAAATGGATAAAAATCCAGTTGTTACAGCTAGTTTATGAACTATGAAGTGTCTCTTCTCATGCAAATAGGGCCTCGCAGGCAGGATTTCAGACAGGTTAACTGTTACCACAGATTGACACTCATTGGTAGACTCGAACTGTTAGCTCTAGCTATCGAGCTCTCAATAAAAAAATTGAAAAACCAAGGACTAGATCTAGATCTAGGACTGTCGTTCGCCGCTGAGTTTTCAACTGGTTCAAGTACCAAACTGGTTGTGTTCATTAACTAGGCCTATGACAGACTACCCTGCAAACTAAGCTTGGAACATGATTAATTATAATTTGTCATGTGTTGGTATCTGAAGATGTTGACATGATTCTATTCCTTAACAAACTATGAAAATAAAGCAACAAAAAAATGCAGAAAAATTAGAGAAGCCATTGAATGAATGAATGAATGAATATAGGAGAATTTTTTCTTGAAAACATATAGATCTAGAACTAGATTACAGTGGTGCAAGAGTCGGACTGTCCTTGTACAGGTCGGCATGTTTAATAGTATTTAAGACTGTGTAGTATATGTTGTAAAATTGGCCAAAAAATTAAACAAAACCAAAACAACGAAACATTAATTCATTGTGCTGCATTAAGCAATTAGATCTAGATCTAGTTACGTTCTATATGTGTCTTTCAACCTCCTGGTGGAGGTTATCTCGATTAGATCTAGTGCTAATGGCCTGGGTTTGTGATGAGCGGAAGGGGAAGGGGCAGAGTTAAGCGTGCGTGCCGTCCACAAGCGGGGCAGACACAGAACTGCGACTGAGCGGGCGAGTTGGCGAACGAGACCAGTCGTGTATTATATTTAGATCTATAATCATAATGTAGCCAAGCGGCTCACTGTGCTAGGGAAGATCCAATTCAAGAACAGAAATTAAATTGCAAGTTGATAGGGTAGATCCAATTCAAGAACAGAAATTAAAAAGCAAGTTGCTGGGGTTGAGCCAATTCAAGAACAGAGATTAAATTGCAAGTTGCTGCCCAGATGAAAATGGACAAAATCCAATTTATAACCAGTTATTAAGAAGTGGATAATTAAAAAATCCAGTTTATCAAAATCCGGTCGATGCCCAGCACTATCTAGGAGCATGATTCTAATTGCAAGTTTAAGTCTATTAGCACCTATTGGCTCGCACATGCAAAGCTCCCCTCTCCCTCCATCCCCCCCCCCCCCCATCCCTTGCCTCCCATGTCCCCCAGCATGTAATGTAGGCCTAACTACTATATGGATACAGTAATTTTTCGTCTCCCTATAACTGAAGGTAATTAAAGGTAGTCAGTAGATCAATAAGAGGTGTGCCTGATCTGTCACTGGATCCACTTCCGTTGTAGAGATAGGCCAGGACCACACTACTGAACGAATGTCATCAATGGATAAGATTTATGCTGTCATTTGGCCGGATCGACAACCAGACTTACTGCACAGTGAATCAAAAATTTGAGTTTCGCTGACATCAACTGCTACCAATTTTCTGCTTAGAAGTGGGAAGCAAAGGTTTGTGACATAGTCTTCTCTTCGTTAGATCTAAGTCTCCTGGAGATACTGTGGAGACAGAGACGCCATTTGTAAACAAGGAAGACCGGAAGAAGTAACAGATAGAGACATGAAACTCTTCTGTATTCAGGACCAAAATGCTCTTCAAGATATAGTTACAGATCAAAGAGATTATTGTCAGAGATATTATTATATTCATAATATTACGTACTAGGAGTAGATGTGTAGAATTAGAGTACAAAAAAACGCATGGAGCTATGAATAGAATAACATTCATGAGCTAGAGTTTCCCTCCAATCCGAAACGCTGAATATAGTTATATATCGTGCGTATATCTATATAGAATCTAAGACATGTTGGTACATGTAATAGATATGTTTATAGATAGGCTACTTACATGTATATTGTTTACAAGGAACACGTTAAATTATTAAAAATAAAATACATAATATGTGGCTTTAAGAGATGGAAGGGGAGGTCACTCATGGAGTCATCACATGGGCTTATCACATCCGCGTCCCACCCTTTCCCTCTCTACAAAGAGAGTTTTTCGCACGCGTGTGTGTGAGTGCGTGTGTGCGTGCGTGCGCCTGCATTGTGTCCTCGGCATGAAAGCAACCAAAGGCCAGGAGTTTATTTTTTTCCTTATGAAATAATCCTTATTTCTTTTTATCTGAGCCTGCGTGGGAGAGCAACCAAGCCGGGATGGTATATTAAGAACAGGGAGAACAGCCATTCTTCTAAGGGGACGCAGTGGCTCTGTGGTTCGGCGTCTGCTTCAGAGGGTGAAAACAACTCACGTCGGTGAGGTTGCGGGTTC
>JBCEWB010126800.1:0-11353 GCA_039654565.1 Peronia peronii | reverse complement strand
CAATTTAGCCTCTTCGGATACAACAAACTAGCGATAGAATGAAAATGATTTCCATTCCCCACAAATTTCGTTCTAACTGTGTTTGAGAGTGTGTATATATATATATAATATTGAATTTCAATTAAATCTTGTTACACTGCTAATTGCTTAAAAACCGAACATTGTACCTGTTGCAATGTTTCTCACACACTTATTCATGACAAACATACACCATGCGATTTTCAAATTGCAGCCTGTCATGGTCAAAGATTGCACAGTGTGTGATTGTAGGATGGGTATTGAATAACTAAAGTCATTTCTTTTTATAGCCATCCTCGTTTCATTTTGTTTGGCCAGCAGTTGCTGCATTAGCATTTTTTTTTTTTTGAGATGTACTACTTTTTTTTTTCCCTGTGCACTAGTATGTTTCATTCAAAATTTGTGTACCTATATTGTGTTGAGCAAGATGACAAAGTTGGCTCAGATGTTTGACAACATGTTTATTCTGTATTTTCACATGTGCCATATAAGATCACACAAAACTGCATTCAAAAAGGAGCCAGAGATATATTTTTCTTGAATTTAAAAAAAAAATACCAAGGAATGCCCAAGACACAAAGAATTATAATTGGTCCAGACCTCAAGGCTGAGTAAGTCAATAGATATGTCAGATAATAAGTTCTACAGAAAAAGGGCTAATAATGATGTAATAACATTTGGATCAAAGAATACTGAAAAAAAGAATTTTAAATTTTACTGCAAATTACAGTCTTGTTTAATGAATTTGAGAATAATTGCAGCTGTAATATTTACACATATTGCCAAAATAAGCACATTCTATATTTAGTGACTGCAAAAATAAATGATTATGCTTGCATGAATATGCATGTAGATAGTAAATTATGTTGTTCAAACGTTAACATCAAAATCTATGATGCAGTACCTTGTCATTGATGTTAAACTTTCAAAATTTGCTTCAGGTCACTCAATACTTGATATATTCACAAGTTCAAAATGTTCATTTTTCCTATCCTACTTTCAGCTTATTAAACATGGCTGATGCACCACTCAACAGATACTCTTTGCAGGCTATTCATAAATTTTACAATGCAATTATATATGTAAATTATGTAATGTAAAAAAAAAAAAATATGAGCATTTATCACTCGGATCTCTAACTTCATAAATAACACAGATAACAAATCACTCATTCTTTCTCCACAATTGATCATATTTATGGCTTATCACCGTCCCCTTTCACATAAATAGCTTTGTTTGGTGATTAAAAAAAAACGTTCTGGCACTCTCTAAAAACCTCTGAATAACTCATAGGTCTTCCTTTAAAGTGACCAAAAAAGAACATAATTGCTCCTGTCATCATTCTATCTTAATCTGTGACCATGACTTACTAAATCATATATATATATATATATATATTTGACACAACAGAAGGATTTAAGCTGTCTTGACCAAATCTTTGATAATTATATTAAATAATTTATCCAAAAATGCTAACTCTCACATCTAAATAAATAAAATCATCTTTGAAAAGCAATATGAAAAAAAAAAAGGGTTATCATATGGAATATTACTTATACAGGGCATTCATGAGATATTCTGTATAGGAGAATTTCTTCACCTGATTTGTGCCAATACCAGAATGCTATCACAATGATTGTGTGCCAGATTTGATGACTGGACCCAATGAAGTCAAATTTTCCTGAAATGAATAAAAGCGAACAATACTGTAATAAAATAAAACAAATAAATAATAAAACAAATAAATAAATAAGCAAAATAAATAAATAAACAAAGAGAGGAAGAAAGAAAGAAAGAAAAAAAAAATTAAGAAGAAAGAAAGAAAGAAAGAGAAAAAAGAAAGAAAAAAAAAGAAGAAAGAAAGAAAGACAGTAAGAAAGAACAAATTTTGTAAGTCAAGAAAGGAAAGATTATTAAGTATTAAATTTCTATTGTAGAATATGCAAAGACTAGTTTGCTTAAAATGACAGAAAATCAATTTGTACCTTCATTTGTTCCCATCATTCTATAGTAAGATATCAGTTACAAAAAAACAAAAAAAAAATTGAAAATGGTGAAAACAATTTATTTGATACAGATACCAGTGTTTCATATCAGCTCACACCAAAAATCAGATTGTACAGATCTACATCAAACAGAGAGCTTTTTTTTTTCTCCTTAGTAGTTGCACACTGCATCTGATAACAGAAAAAGAAAATACAGAAATAACATACCAGGAAACAGTCGTTCGGGAAGCTTTGTAATGTAGAAAGTAAATGCCAGTCCACCCAACATGTACATCATGGTAACCTTTGGCACAAACAACTGGGAAGGAAATGAGAAAATTTAAGAATAACAAAATGGGAAAATTTCTCCCATTGTTCAACCTCAAGAGCAATAAATCATAAATGATATGGCACTGAAACAGTTGATGCACAAGGTCAAGTACATCATGTTGAGAAGAAAATATCTGCACAAGTGTAGGTATTAGCACACAGATCTCAGTCAGTACTGGTTATGAGACTCTTGCAGGTGGCTACAATTATTTTCATTTGATGCTCTGAAGATTCCTAATGATTGTTTAGCTTCTTCTCTGTTATGCAATTCTTCTTTCTAAAGTTTCCTGCAAGACTATGTTCCTGGTCCAGACTAGAACTGAGATGTTCTTGGTCAAAGAAATGTGTAGGTAAACAGTGATCAAGCCAATATGCTACTTTGCTGTCAGGACCAGATGTTAATGCCGATAAAATTTTGTCACATTTGATCTCGCGTAATAGCATCTGATTTGACAGCTCCCTACTGATCACTGCTCCTGCTATGACTTGTTTGCCAATCACAAAGTATTCTACCAAAGATAAACAAGCGATGAGACTAGAGACTGACTATGTACCTTTTATAAGTGGTTTCCTATTTCACGCGGTTCTGTTACAAACTCTTTCATCCCATTGTACCTGTGTTATGTGATTTTCTTGATCACTGGACCTGAACAATCAATGATTTACCACAAAGCAAATTATTGAGCACTGACCTGCACAACAGGTGATGAAATTCCCCCATTGAGATAGATCCAGTGAATGGTGGGAATGACTCCATAAGCTGTAAGGCCAACATATACAGCCATACGAGTGTAGTACCAGTCATGAGTGAAAAAGCGTGGGTGCAACTGAAACACCATCGTGCATGCTGAGAGGACTGTGATGATGATCATGTATACGTCTCTCCATATCTGAAACAATAGATATTATATCACAAAATGGCAGCATGATTTTCAAAAGATTTAATATGCATTAAAAGACATGAGAAACTGAGGATGCACTGCTTCTGATCAATGAGATAAATTTTCCAAAAAAAAAACCAAAACAAACAAACTAAAAAAGACAATTAAATCCATATATATGTAGCCCACTTTTCTAGAAGTTACTATAATTCCTCAATCACAACATGTAGTAGATAAAGAAAAACAAATAAAGAAACAAAAAGAAAAAAAACTGCAATTTAATCTTGTTCAAAGTACACATTAAAAGACAATATTTTATTCAAATACAGGATGAAACTCCTTTGGGCACTATCTTGCCTGATTTGCTAGTCTGAAGTCTTGGTCACAAAAAACAAGGAAACATCACAACATAATCACTGTGTTAGAAATTGTCTCTACTTTTTCACAACATTGAACCAATGTCTATGTTCTCATCAAACTTAGCAATGACACAAAAAAGTACTCGAGTCAATTTAGTGTGGTCCAGTTAAAAATTTAAAGTCTTCGAGACCAACAGGATTTTCACCTATTTGCATTATATTAATGATATCACTCACCGACAGGCAGTAAAAAGCATAGTGTACTGCAGGCAAATAGCAACCAATAATGCCAACAGATACACCAGTCATATCAACAGCCAACCAGCGCCGACTGGCCCTCTCAGAATGACAACAAAAAATGTGGAATCCAGTTGAACATACCATACAGAACTGAAAAGTAATGATAATGATGACACTGGATTAATACATGTATATTTCCAGGCTTTGTCTGTGTAGCATAAGAATAAAATTACCCAAGAGTTTAAATTTCTTTTATATTGTTACAGAGGCTTGAAAGAATTTTAACTCTCTGTAGATAATCACAAATTGGGTGCAAACTCATGTGGTGCAAAAGCAGATCTATTAGCTCAGTTATTCCAATCTAACCTTTCTGCACAGTACAGAACAATCTTTCAGTATACAGAGCATCAGTACTGTGTATACAAATTCACACTTCTTTTCTTCATTAGGCTATACTCTGGAGTTCAAGAAATTTCACATCAGTTATTGCATTTGTTTTCATGTTTGCAATATGTGATGATCACAAAACAGTTTATCTTTTTTCTTTTTAATCTGTTGACTATGACTATACAAATATAATAGTTTTTGTTTGTTCCTCACATGCACATACGTACACATTCATAGAAAACCTGCAATGTTTAATATATGAGGGCAGTTTTTTTATAATCGTTTGGCAGAAGTTTAGTGCAGTCTAGTCTTCTTCTTGGTGACAGCCAGGGTATCCCAACTGTTCTCTAGGAAAGTGGATTTAAGGGACAAGCATGCCGTTATACAAAAAGACTAAAAAATGCATACACCTTGACTTTCACACACATTGTTTTGATTTTTCTACCACAATAAATGAAAACATGATGGACTGATGAGACAACACATTTTCAGCACTTTTCAAAAAGCCACTTTGCTCTTTTCTTGCCTTTAATATCCAGCCCGAATGCTAGCTCAGGCCACTTCAGCTATGCCAGAAATAAACATAAGGGCCCCCAGAGAAATTTAGTGCATTTTGTTACCTACTATTGAAATATTAAAGACTTAACTAACTAAAGCTCTCATGGCTAGCCTATATATACCCTTCACTATTTCTTGTAAATGTTTTTTCTGCTAGCATATCTTAGCCTGTCAAATACATGTGCTGCTACAGATCAATGGACCAGTTTTTCTATTGCTATGCAAATTATTTTTGGTGAGTGAAAAACTCTCCATTCAAAAATGAAATAAAAAAGAAAGACCTTAAAGAAAACATATAATAACCACACTGACACTCAAGTGCACTAAGGTCTGCAATGAAAAGGACAATGATGGGAGACGGGAATGTCACAGTTCTTTTGTTGGTTACTTCTTGTTGACCCAAGATCCTTGCTCATTTGATCTCCCTAACAATTTTTATGCTGACCAGCAACCGAGTTATCAAATGTGAAAGCCAACCACAAACATATATAAATCAAAGCTAATGTGGCCAGTAAATAATTTGAATTTAACATTCTGATAGTCCCTTTTCACTCATACTATGTCTGTACTCTAATGATCATGAAGGGATCAAATGACATAAAGCAATTTGGTCCAAGCAGTTACATTAACTTTTGAATAATCTGTTTTAGGAATGGTCTATATGATGAGAGGTAATTGCCTAAGACCAACATGAAATTAATGAGTCTTCACATCCCCTCAGCTGTAATGGCTAGGAGCAAATATTCTGGAAGAGCATGGGAGTGGGCAAGGGCTCAGAAGAAAAACATATTTGGTGATAGGACCTGATGTAGGCCTACAACATATCAGTATTCTGATCAAGTTGGGGTTAAACAAATATTGCCCAGGAAAACTGACATGAATATGCCAGTCTGATAAGTCATAAATTGGATCAGGTAGCCTGTCTTTGGCTGGTTAGATAACCTATAAAAAAACATCTGACTGTATGATATCTTTAAGGAAAATTTATCTTTGTTGTGTGGGCATCTTGTTTTGGTTGCTATGATAACTATTAAAATGTGAATGTACAGGTGTAAGTGTGAAATTTACTTTAATTTTTTTTTATTTTTAAAACAAACTTACAAGTATGATACCTTATCTTCTTAAGCTGATTTCATGTGATCTTTTTAAAAATACAAACAAAAGTATGTGGTGTGTCTGTAGGGAGCCATTACAAAAATACACCATTTAGTATTTGTGAAACAGTTATAACATTGGTTCTGTGAGAAGATGATACTTCAATTTATCTGGTCCTTGTGCATGTATTTGTTTCCATTCTTCTAGACCAACATATTCTTTTTCACCCTCCCTCAAATATCAAAAGCCCTTTTTAGCTACCAGAAGCCTTGAAAACGCTGGTGGAAACTGCTGGGTCACTATGATGGCATTCGTGTTTATGAGATGGCAGATTATGCTTTAAGATGAGACATAAGTCTTTGAGATGATATAATTAACTACATTATGACACTGTGTGTTGCTTTGGGGAAAATATAATATGTGAATCTCTAACCACATTGGCCCTTGTCTCTCTATATTACTGATGTCAGGGGAGGCATTTGTTCTTTGAAAGAAAAGTGTGTGACATAAAAAAAAATGGACACACAAATGACTGTCATAATCTATCAATGAAATACAAATATGGCTCACCATAAAACATCCTAATCCTATGGTCAAAATAACGTGATCAGATAAGGATCCTTCCATCTGTGGGACTGCTATCAAATTATCATACAATGCCAACAAGAGGAAGACACAGAAGCCCAGGAGATGGGACCATATATTTAAGCTTTCATTGGTCCAACACCACAAGCTGATGATTCACAAACAGAAAAGCATGACTGATTAGTGCTCTTCATTTAATGAAATGCTATCTCAGTTTTTTTTTTTATCATTTGTATTATTTCCATAAGCTGTGATGTTCAAATTATTAATGAAAGTAATCTGATTTCATAATAATTGTCTGCATAAATGAATAGGCAGCTTTTGCATTTTAACTCTGCTTGTCAAGATTTAAGTGCAGACACCTACAAAATATATGATTATCAATGTTTTATTTAGTTTCTAAAACAACAGGCTTGAAAAAAATTTGCAGAGTATGTTCAAAATGATATAGATGCCAACAAACTGTGACTGACTTGGCAAAGTGAACATAAATGTATCTACTACTTCCTTCAAATAATTACTTCTGGAATATGAAAAACACATTATCCTAAACTACAATAATCTGTGGAATAATAAAATACAAAGCATTCTCTTCCTTTGAAGCTAAAGAGGGATTGGAGAATGCTGGTATTGTACATACCTTTTCAAACACATAGAAAAAGGTAGCATGGATCTATATCCATGGATAACATAAGGATTTCCCTTGAGAAAATCAGGAATCTCATGATACTTGAGCAGGGCTATATCAGCTTTCTGAAGGTCGCATATGCCTGTTTGACATGCTTGAAAACCATTCTCATCTATTTCAATATCCAAAATATGATAAGCATCACTTTCAAACTGCCTTGATGCCAGCTTCATCTGTCGATTTTTGACAGCTTCATTTCTCTCAAATAGTGGAAGAGCCATGCTTGTCTTGATGCAGTTCCAAGATCCACCACTTTAGATACCTGGGTGAAAGTAAGGTATAATTAGATATATATATTCAATGAGTATGATTAAGAATTTAATAGATAAACAATGGCCTACAGACCCCCTTAATTACCACTGAAATAGTGAAAAAAAAAAATGAGTCATTGGAAATCACTAAAGATGTAAAATCAGTTCCAATCAGGGTATTTCAAGTTAACATCACATTAAACCTGAATTTAAAGTTTGTTTAAAATATGTGTCTAGATATGAAACATGTAATTTGGACAAATAATCTGGAGGTCAACACTTTTAACTGAAGATATGTAAATCAAAGTTATCTGACCTAATTTTTTGTTTTGTTTTTGATTATCACTTACAAAGATATAATTTTTGTATGTAAAAATTACCTTTCTTGAACTTGCCTTGACCTACAAATCTAATTCTAATTCAGCACATATATTGTAAATGTAGTTTTGACATTATTTTGTTATCAAGGTCAAATCTGCAATACTAAATGACAAAGATAGTCAAGAATGAATGAAATGCTTTTCATCGGCATATATTTTCTTTCTCCGCTGCTCAGGTACCTTATGTGAATGATGACCCTATGACTATAATTATTATATGGCAAGATCAGTTAACTTTATATTATCGCAATTCAAAATTCTTCGTATTGTTTTTCAACTTTTTTGATGTATCTGATTAGTTGCCAGTGGACAGTCGTCTAAAGTTTAAGACATTTTTTCGTGAAATGACCCTATGACTATAATTATTTTGTTGTAGATAAGAAATCATGGACAAACTTATTTCTTGAGAATTTCTTTGCAAAGACACAAAGATATAGTGTACTGATGTATAGTTTTTTTATTTCAAAAGAAATTATTTTAATTCATCATCAGCCGTTCACAAATCATATTCACTCATTCAGTAACTAGGATTCTAAGCATTTAAGATATTTACTCCACTCCGCATCACTCAGAATGTTTGATAACACAGATATCGTTTAGACTTTAGTAAATCTCTTCAGTACCTTGTCCACTTCACTGCAAAAATTTGTTTAATGGAAAACATATATTGGTCTAAAATATACATTTATCCTTATACAATAACTTTTTATTAAATTTGATGTCTGCAGCTTATAATGAGAGACACAAGGTAAAATCAGTGCCATAATGCTAATTAAAGCAGTTTCTTTCTTCACATGAGAATGGTTATGAGCACAAGAATATGCATGAATGAGTATCTAAAATATCTTAACAAAAACAGAAGTGGCAGAGTCTCATAGCAGCTGTTCCTGAGTTTGGTGAAAAAAAAATGGCCTCTATTCAAATATGGGAGATATGAAAGTGCTCAATAAGTGAATTTCACACATAACCAAAACCAATGGCCCATTATATGAAAGGTTAATCCAAACAAGAAAAAATGAAATTACAAAGATCAAATCAAAAGCCTATGTTTCACTTTCTAAAATGGTTCATTGACAAAATTCTTGCAAGCAATAAAGAATCATGGTGGGTTTTATGTTTTTGACAAGCTTTTAGTTACAATCTTTTTTTCCGTAATGGAAAGAGATAAAAACCCAGTATCTGCCTGGCCTCTTTAGAAACAAATTGTTGTTGAAATCACTTTTTTATTCAATAAATATGGCTTTGGCAGAATTTGACATGAAAATGAATAAAATTTTGAAATACTGTGACAGGTTTTGACTAGAAAGTGACCAATCAACATTGTAGTTATGTCACGCTCTACTTCAAAATGTTTGTCTCAAGCTATACATACTTGAAGCAGATGAAAACCAATTTGAGAGAAAAAAACCCTTTGCTAGTAGACATAGATAAATTCATAAAGTGATATCCTGAAATTAACCCTATGCATGGTAAACCTGAACAAAAAAGATGTAACACACATCATGTGACATCTGTTACAGCTGTTGTGACATGTGGTACACACAAAATTCAACACATTATTTGGTCTTCAAATTTGAATTGGGCCTATGAATCAACTGGAGCTGGTGGAGGTCTTCTTCACAATGTTGTTTTTAGTGTTAAAAAAAAAATCTTTGTCTCTGGTCACTTCCAGTCTCCAACCAAGAAACTCTCATCACTGACACTGTCATTCAACCTAAGAGCTGTCATCACTAACTGTCATTCAACCTAAGAGCTGTACCTCTTCTGGACACAGTTTGCTGTCATATCTTTTTTATGCCAGGCATTTCTTTCGCTCCATCTCATGGGTTTTCTTTTTTTTTTTTTTTATGCATTCATCAGTCTCTGATTGGACATGTGGAACATTCATGAATGTACAACATGCATAAAGTTTGTTGCCTCTGTGAAAGCTAACGAATTTTCAACAATCACATCTCGTCTTGACATTTAATAATCTTTCTCACCATTGATTTTGCCGATTCACTTTCTCTGCTAGATTTACACCAGCTCTTTTGGCAACATGGTAGAAAGCTGCAATTTCTTTTGATGGAGACACTGGAAATTTGTTCAAGCTTTAGTGACTGATCTAGCGAGTGTTTGTCTGGATCCAATTCCTTTCATATCGATGGTGGTGTCTTCAAATTGTCATTGGTCTCTGACAATTGTTTCTGTTGTATTCTTTTCGTTTAAGAGCCAGCATTTTTTGGTGCCCCATCTCCCTTCTAGCAATGAACTTTCAATTCCTCTGCTGACATTCCCTGTGCTCGTTTCTTTCTTAACTGTTCAGCGCGCTATCTTTTCTGAGAATCTGAAGTCAGGATCATCCCTGCTTTTTTTTTTTTCTGACTTTTCCTTTTCCTCTCAGCAGGAGTGGGAGTTGGAAAACATGATATTAATTAATACTTGTTAATTATCACATACATGAGAAAGGAAACAGCATCCTATAACAATTAAAAATGTAGTTTTTTGCCAGTCAGTCCAATGCCATGTACAACATGCTTGATTTTCAAAGAATATTATTATTCTCAACATGCCATCATCAATTACCATGCACTGCCATTCCCAATATCAATCACTCATCTACTAGTACAGCTGAGGGAGACCCCATCGGACAGTCAAAGTACTACTATAAACCGATAAAAACAAAGTTTAAAGTTCAATACTGTAGATAAATGTCAGTTTAAGATACAGTGCAGTGTGCTATTTTTTCCCACTTAGTCTTCTCCTCATCTCACAGTATACTGTACTATAAGTATTGGCATTCAATTATCAACCAGTACGCATGACTTTTTTGTTTATTTCTTGAGTTCTCATCATTAAATTCCAGTAAAACTTGTGAAATTTAGTTTTAAATGCATATACTATTATGCCTTACAAGAGATTATCATACTGTATTCAATAAAAATGAGTGCTCACCTTTCTAAGTTGTTGCAGAGGAACCATTCATGCTTTTTCCACCTTGGTTTGTGACAGGCAGTGGACAAAAACTTAAAACGTAGATCCCACACTCAAAAAAAAAAAATCAAAATTTGAAGACGTAACACACATCACAAAACAAATGTAACATACATCACACCACTTTTTGGGTTTTTCTCATCAGAATTATGACAATGGACTTGCTTGTATCAAAAGAATCATTTTAAAGGGGTAGTGCAAAGTCACGTACACCCTATACTATTTGTTGTAAAATAATAAACTTCTAGTAGCTAAAAACATGTTAGCGGTGTTATTTTTGCGAAAACATCACCGTTAATGTGTTTATTTTGCAAAATAAGATGGCTTGTGGTTCTGCGTTTTTTTCGCCAGCTCTCTACGCCATTAACGTGTGACGTCATGTCTCTCCGCACATCTCTCTATGAGACTGCGCGTCTTGCGCCGGACTAGTAAAGCCCTATCAATTTCGGAGTGACACAGTGCAGGCCCACATCAGACCACCTTATTGACTAATGTCTCTCTTTAATCCCTCCCTAACTCCACCCTTTCTTCACATATGATATTTGTAATGAACCAATGGTAGGAGAAAGGGTTGTACTCATAAAGACGTCAATTTCATATTATGGGTGTCAATTTTGTCACCC
>JBCEWB010126789.1:0-11353 GCA_039654565.1 Peronia peronii | reverse complement strand
TAGACAGCTGCCCTGGAGACTGTATTTATATCAAGCACCTGTAATAAATTCTGCATCATTTCGACGTGAGGATTTCTATTGTGATTTCTCCACCATTGTGTTGTCTCATCCACATTCACCGCCTGATCGCCACTTATTACATCACGATAAACACCCTTCAACATCCAGAAAGGAAGTTCGTGACAACTGGCTTCGAATGATACTAGTTTTTTAATAATTTATTTAATTTGCTATGACGCAATAGTTCATATTCGACTAAGCACAGATCTGGAAATCCCTGACGGAGTGTTTATACCCCCAAATGGAAATAGAACACTCACTTATGTGTGTTTCACTCCACCACAAAATCCCACAGCACTAGTTGAAACTTCGGGACAAATGCGACACCGGAAGTATGCCATACTTTTCCTAAGTCATTAAATCATTAACACTACTCACTACTACTATTATTTGGAGGGCATCTAGCTTCAGTAGACTCACAGCGAAGAGTTTTGGTCATACATTTTTTACCCACCGTAACAGGGTCAAACCAAAAAGTGAGGCAAATTTGTGAATAGTTTGGAGTGTTTGTACCCCCTGCTAAAAATAGACAACGGTATTTCCAACCTTTCACTTGGTCGGAACAAATCTATTGTCCTGTTTTGAGTGAGAAAAAAAGTGTACAGGAATAAAAAAAAAAAGTGAATGGATAAGTATGAAGTTAAAAAGATTCAGATTTTGTTTCAGAAAAGAATAACATGACTAAAACTTGTGCTGAAATCTTTTGACAAAATTTTTTACTCTTAGGACAGTACAGAAACAGGGAAAAAAGAACGACCAAAGAAACGGCGGAGAGAATCACCAGAGGGGATCAGGAAAAAGAAAAAGCAAAGTGAGGGGTTGAAATATTTTTTTTGTAAGAAAATTTTGAACTCGGTTTGAGAACATAATTTGTGATATAGTTTCTTAAATATCTCCATTACCCATGTGTCATGATTTTAGTGATTGTTATTCACTTGTAGAAATTTTTTACTTGTACCAAACTTTTATCTACAGCAATGCTGATATTCCATCTTGTATATTTTTTCGCCTTTTCTTTCCATTCTACTTTCCCTTTATACTACATGTTTGAATAATTCACATTTGTCGCTTGGGCAAACCAAATAATTTGTTATTACCATTGTTCTGAACCAGAAATATTATTATTCTTATTATCTTTTAAATTTGTTTGCTGCTTTTAGTCAGGAATTTTGCTGTAGGTGTATATATACTCAAGTTCTGTTTGCTGATATTTACTTAAGGAATGCATTCACAAGATTGCTGATGTTATTGTTGTAAGCCTGTGTTACTGAGTTCCAAAATTTATTTCTCAGGACAAGTGGTACATCCGAATATGACATTTGCAAGTGTGGGTGGAAATGAAAGTATTTTACAGGTGCTGATGAACTCATCAAATTATCTTTAACCCTTTCACTGCCATAATCCTGAAGTTCATTTTGTCATTTTGTTTATGTTCAAATCAGTGAAATTGAAAGTCGAATACTCAGTACTTATGAGATTTTGATTTGTTGCCAAGCAAAAAGTTTTGTTATTCAGGTGGAAGCATCTGATATAAGTTGTAACTTTTTAGCAATAAAGGACCTGGCAGTGAAAGAGTTAAAGATGTAAGGTAGCAGAAATAAAAATACAATCTATTTGTTTTTTATTTTATACATTTCATTTAATTCATCAAAGTGAAAATTTTTATGTTAATCTTGTGTTGGCTGGCCTTTGGAATGTAGGTTCTTTTATTCATACTAACTTAGAACTTGTTGTTTTATTTAGGAGTTATTGAATAGCAAGAAAAAAAACTCTAGAGCATTTGTATGAAGTGTGGAATTAATCATGAGCTTTAGAATGAGTACCTTGTTGTAAGAGGATTCTCAATAAGGCGTTTTGTACTTAACCTTACTTACAATGATATATTTTACACTTACTGCAGATTAAATCTGTTTTGTGATATTTTCAAAACAGTCAAATAAAAACATTCCAGATAAATTCTATTATGTTATTTGCTCAATATATCATTCTTGACATTCTGTAGAAATTGGATTGACTGATAGAATTATAGCCGAAATTTTAATCTGTTTTTGCTATTTGTTTTGCTTCAGCATCTTGAAGAACGTTGTCAGTTCCTTGAATATCCTGAGCTTTTGCCAAAAATCAAAGGAGATTTGCCCAAAAGTTTCTTACTTCATGGACCCACAGGCTGCGGCAAGACATTGCTGGCAAATGCAATAGCTGGGGTAAATATTTTTCTCAAATAAAAATGTGGAGTATTTTTTTTTCTCTTGTAATTTTGAGTTTGAAAAAAAAAAATGTGGGATCAAAGAAGCATAGTAAAGAATAGCACTGGAACTGTTCTATACAGCTTGTTAAAGAGAAAAATGCAACAAATTTTAAATTTATAATCGGATATTATTCCCATCACTTGTCAATATTTCTTTGTAGGGTGATGATATGTACATGACATAGGTTAGCCAAAGTAGCCATTACCAATTTTAAGCAGAAGAACAGACTTTCTTGAAAGAATGGCCCATGAATGAATATTTCCTCTTTTTATTACATTGCTTTGTCATTCATTTATTTATTTTTTTTTTTCTGAGTATGCTATGTTAGCATAAACAAAGATGTGATTAAGCATGAAATTATTCATCATTTATAAAAAAAAGCTGGCTTATAATCTGAATATTTGGTCATTTACTTTTTTCAGATGTAAAATTTCAGACTCCATATTTTTGTTCTAGGAGTATCGCTTGCCGCTATTAGGTATGACAGCAACAGAACTAGTTGGTGGAATTTCTGGAGACTCCGAGGCAAACATTCGTGACCTATTTGAGCAAGCAGCTGTACGTAGATATTGGAAAACATTAAAAAAAAAAATTTTTGTTTCATTGTCATTCTCATATGCTCTATTTTTTTTCTTTTTTTCTTTTTTTTTTCTTTTGAGACATCCAGATTTACTTATCTTTCTCAGATATCTAAATGTAATTCTTTGGCACATACCAAAGTGTAAGCGACTTGAAGCTTTTTTTTTTTTTTAAATGTTGATATACAGATTTAGGATTGCTGTTGATATACTTTAAGACAATCACATTCTGAGTGGAAAAACTTGTGGTGGAGAAATTTGTACCCCATAATAATTAATTATACAGAAACCTTTTTGAAGTGGTTAAAAACTGCTTGCATTGTCATGGATGTAACTCTCACTGTCAAAGAAGGAATGGAAATTTATTTTTCTGCTTGTGCAGGCATTGAAATGTTTTTTCTCTCTGTATCTGATCTGTAGGAACTTGCTCCGTGTATTTTGCTAATTGATGATGTAGATGCCATAGCCACAAAGCGAGAAACAGCCACAAAGGGAATGGAAAGTCGGGTTGTGACACAGCTGTCAAACAGCATGGATGGTAAGCTTTCTTTTTGAATAATATGTAATGAGAAAAGCTGCCTTCTGTTATTGTTTTTCTTAAAGTTGATCTGTTTGAAACCTCTTTTTTGTTATATTTAGTTTTTTTTTTTTTTTCATCGTAACTGTTTCATAGATCAGTAATAATGATTGACCACGGTACTGGTAAACTTATCCACTTCAGCACTATCAAACTTTGACCGGTGCTCAGATTTCAGCGCAGCTTTTTTTGATGTTATCAGCCAATTATATTAAAAAATAAGATATGATCCATGTTTATGTGATGATTTTGATGGGCTTTTCTTTCATAATTTTGTAAATATGGGAGGTGAAGACTCTTGTTATGCTAACTGCAAGAACAGTTTTATTGTCAATGTTTCAGACCTTAGGTCCAAAAATCTGCCTGTGTTGATGATATGTGCTACTAACAGACCAAATTCTCTGGACGAAGCCTTCAGAAGAACAGGCAGGTTTGACATTGAGTACGCACTGAGGTTTCCCAACAGAGATGCAAGAAAGAGGTGAATCAGCTGTTGTATTACAGTGTCGATCTGTAACTACAGTGGAACACACTTAAACCAAAAACGACTAAGCCGAAAACATGGCTGAACCGAAAGGAAAATTAATCCCCATTTTTTTTCTCTTTTATTCTTTGTTAGTAGACTAGCGATAAACCAAAGTCAACATTCGTAGAAACCCGACTGAACCGAAAACAATGACCTTGATTTTAGTGGAAGCCAGCGAGCTATTCTTAATCAAGCACGCTTAGTACCAACACGTCATTCTCTCATTGTCAGGCCTGAGGCCTTCAAAGACGGAGATGCATCGTGATGCACACTCTGATGCGGCGTGATGTTTTTTATTATGTGATTATTATATCAGTGAAAATTTACCTTACAGAGTTTGTTTCCTTCCTCTGACAACTTCCACCATACCAGTCTGGAAAAAACAAAATATGTTTAAACCAAGATAATATGTCCGGTCCCTAAAATTTTGGTTTCAGCATGTTCCACTGTATTTGAGAATTTGGTTTTTTATGTGCTTTTCTTTCAGGATTTTCTGACGTAAAAAGGAAATTCAAGCTTTGTTTTTGTTTTAATTTTTTGTCTTAGTGTTTGATTTTTATGGGTATGGAGCTGGAAAGAAGTAACTGTATATGTATTGCGCCCAGGGCAAATGAGTCGGAAGTCGCACCAGGTGATTTTGAGTTACAGTTGTTTTTTACCGTTTTTTTACTATTTTCCGACTATGATACCAAAATTTTTCTTTTTTCAGGTTAAATTGTCGTTTTGTGAAAACAAAAAACATTTTTAGTAACTTAGTCGGAAAGTAGTTACAAATGACCGAAAACAGCTGTGGATCTTTATCGTCCAGCGTGATTTCCAACTCATTTGCCCTGGTCGCAAGACATATATAAGTTTCAGGTCATCAACAAACCACATAGCATGAAGTTATTTGATTCTGTCTACATCATAATACATGAACTATTTTTTACAGCATCTTAGAGGCCCTGTGCAAGGAGGTTCAGTTAGTTGATGATGTGTCCCTATCAGACATTGCTGATCTGACCCCAGGTTATGTGGGCTGTGACTTGAAAACCCTCATCTCCATCACCAATGCTTGTGCCTTACACAGAATTATTGCTGAGTATAAGAGACAAGGCAAAGTACAACCACAGGATATACATATGGATACAGAAGGTGGTGAGAAATTTAACCATTCTGAAGACATATTAGTTGAAGATTCAGTGTTTCTTTACCTGTTGTTGGTAACATCTGTATTTAACTGAAAATCCTAGGTCATGACTTACAGCAATAAATATTTGGCCTCATCTAGCATGTTTTAAACAATTCTAATTTGTGGGTTTGATCCTGTTTTTGAAAATGTTAAACATTTGCCAGGAATAGACAAAAGCATCAGATCTCACCTGAAATGAAGATAAGACTGTCTTTTATAAAAGTTTTGTTTGCCTTTGATCTAATGGAGGCAACAATTTTTATCATAAGCAGAATATCGTGGCAGATTCTAGAATTTGTTAATGAATGAATAATAGATATTTGTATTGCATATTATGCATGTTAAATATAGGTGACAGCTTAGAAGTTCCATGCTCTTGATAAGATTAATTGTTAGAATAGAAGTTTGACCAAGAATCATGGAACTGGCTTTGTTTTCAAAATTTACTAGCACCAAAGAGGCCCAGGGTGGCATTCACAGCCGAGGAGATTGAAGCATTTCAAGTGAACCTAACCAAAGCAGACTTTCAGGTAAGATAAGCATAGTCAATGTAATCTTCTGAGTTGTGCTGGATGGGCCATAAATATATCAGTATTTGCTGAGCTGTAATCAAAGAATTGTTAATTGCAATGGCTTGTAATAGTTGTTGGCTACTTCGTTTTAGGATTTTTTTTTTGTTTTTTTGGTCAAATCATTTTGTGAATAAATCAATTAATTTGTCACAATGGTGATTTAGTTAATTATTCTGTCATAAGAACAGAGTGTAAGAGAACACAAAGGTATAACTCAAAAGCAGTTCAACTGAAGACTTGAAATGTTTCTGTCATGGAACTTGGTGTAATAGAAAGATCATCTCAATCAGTAATTTTCAAAACTGATCATCGCTTTGCTGCTGTGAAGTTTTTAAAAATGTCCAATTCGCTAATGATGTAGGGTCATACTATTTTTGTGAGTTAGCATAAAATGCATCTTATTAAACAAATCTTATTAAACTATTGTCCAGTGCCTTTTAGGACAAAAAAAAAACATCCACAAGGATATTGGCATACAAGGTAATATCTGGCTGCAAAGTATTGTAGTGGCCTATGATCAGACTGCTTTATTTGCACACTATGCTCTTATGATCAGTAAGTAAAACTTTACGTTTTGCTAAAAAAATGTGAAGAATTTTAACTTATTTAATCCTCCTCCCCCCCCCCCCCCTTTCTAAATATTGTTTGTTTCTACTTTCAGAAAGCCATGACAGAGGTTAAACCGACAGCCAAGCAGGAGGATGTGCTGTTAGTTCCTAACACAACATGGGATGATATTGGGGGCCTGGACAATATTAGGAAGAAGCTTAATTTGTGCATCATGGTAAAGAAAAAAAAATACATGATAACAGTCTTTAATATAAAAAAAAAAAAAATACAGTTTTCAAATTGAGTAGATGATCTAGCAATGAAATTCTGGTTGTCCTTTAAATGATTTGTCCCAGTTTTAGTAAACCATTCAGTTGATTGGGAAAGGATATTAGTGAATTCAGTAAGAATAAAAAAACATAGTATAACATCATTGTTGTTCAACTGTTGTATGTTAACTAAGTGAATTTGATTGTTACTTCTTTATAAATAAGCTGTTTATACTATTGCAGAATAGATTCTACTGAATTCTGGTGCATAAACATCAGACAAACACACACATTCATGTGGTTTATTGCATTTGTGTCAACAGGAGAGAACTAAAAGGCCAGAGCTTTATCAAGCCATAGGGATGACCTCGGCTGCTGGTGTTTTGCTAGTGGGACCTCCAGGTTGTGGTAAAACCTCAGTTGCAAGGGTAAGAATATATGCTTGTATGTTTGCTTTTAACCCTACAGGTGTTCAGGAGTCAAATGATCAAAGACTGTCCAAATATGTTTTACACTGCATTGGAATTCTACTTCCAAACAACACACATTTTAATACCGTGTTGCTATATATATATGTCGTGTGGCCAGTCAGAATGAGTCATAGGTCACTGGATTCGCGGAGAAAATGGATTGATAGTGAAGAAGATAGTCTGCTCTCAATGTTTTTATTGAAGAAGTTGAAAAAATATTCATCTCTGAATAAAAAGATATTTGCTCTTGTGAGCAGATTATAAATAATATTTATCAGGATGTTATGATGTGTATATGTAGATGTATTTGCTAAACTTTTCATTTTTGCCACTTATTCTCATAATTTTAGCCAGTGCTGAGAGGTCAGTTCTTATCTCTTCAATATGCAATATCTCTGGCTACAGTCAAGCTGACTCAAAACTTTTTTTCACCAATGAAAGTGTATGAATTAGTATGTTTATCTGATAGCAGTAATCAAACTGGTGGATGGTAGACCTACAACTCATTTTGCCTGCCTGGAAGACATAAGAAAGATGTAATATTACAGCATAAACTGTCATTTGTGACACAAACTGTAATGCCATCACAGAAACCTGAATTGCCTGCAGTTTCTGTTGACACTTTCAAGGTTAATTATTTAACTTGAGTTGGTGGATGATGTTGAAATGATATAATCGTGAAAAACCAGATCACTTTTTCTTCACTTTGATTTTCCCTACTTGGCTGCCTCTTTCTGTTTATTTTAAAACTTTACTTCACTATGCTGTAGTTTAAGAACAAGCTGGCAAGGCTTAGAATATAAAGCAGACAAACACAACTTTCTTCCACCTGAATAATTTATATGTGTTATGACTGAAGCCTCGAAACTTCTATGTAATGCTTTTGATTTCCTTTTGAACAGGCAGTGGCAAATGAAGCAGGCATCAACTTCCTATACATAAAAGGAGCTGAATTATTAAACAAGGTTTGTTCATGCTGTTAGATATATTGCCATGAAATACATAAAGAGCGTTTTTTGAATTTTGTTGAATATTTGTTAATTCTGCCCTCACACCTATCTATTTATATGCAATTTTATAGTTTAAATAATCCTGGATGTCTTTTTTTATCTTGTCTTCAGAAATGAAATTAGGACAATTAATCCAGTTAGATAGTCAAGATGATCAAAATTCACTAAAATTTATTTTGGAAAAGCTGAATTGCATTGAAAGTGATTGGTATAATCAGCACAATCTAAGATCCTGCTCCACATTGTCAGTGACTATTATTCTTTGCATCTGACATTTGCCAAAGGGGTAGTTGTTTAACAATTGTGACACTCCTGTTTATCTATCTGTTGCTGTCAACAGCAGGTATGTTATTTGCTATTAATTCTTTCATTGCTAGAGGCCTTGTTTGTTCCATACCTTATATCGGTGATATCAATGGCACTTGCTTAACCTTTGCTGTACAATATAAGATTTCACTTTTCGAGTACATTGTGGGGTTTGTCACACCCCTTCAAACCCCACATCATGCAGGGATGGGGGAAAGTTCTGTTTCCTTCTTCAGAAGTCATGTTTTGTCACACCCCACATCCTCTATGGAAGTGTACCTACTTTTGAATATGTATAGATTACTATACACTCCAAATTATATGGAATAGGATAGTAATAATGCACTTGCTGTGCTGAGCAGATGTTAACGTGTTAACATGCATATTGTGTCAAACTTGAGGAATCTATGAAGTTTCCAGTCTCTAGATAAGGAAGTGAAGATTCTGGAGGACTTCAAAGGTCAAGCTAGAGTTTGTCAAACCTCATCCAACAGCAATGGCTGAAGTCAAATATCTACAGTGATTCTGGTGAAATGGTGTATGATTGACTGAAAGTTAATTGCAGCTAAAGATGAAAGCTTGTAATAGTTTGTAAAACTTGTAGTGGTTATAATTAACTTGCTTTTATGAATTTTTGGATTCTGCATCTTAATAAAATGTCAGCTTTGCAGATGCTCAATCTTTTTCTGAATAATTGACCACCAATTTCAGTATGTTGGAGAGAGCGAGAAAAACGTGCGTGATCTCTTCAAGCGAGCAAGTAGTCTGGCACCTTGTGTGATTTTCTTTGATGAAATTGATTCCATTTGTCCAAGGAGATCATCAGGAAGTGATGCAAGTTGAGAATTACATTAATTAATAATATTAAAAAAAAAAAAAAGGATTAATCTGTCTGCCTATTTCACATAGATTAGTCTCTGTTGTTGTGACAAATCTTTCACATAACATGATAAGAAATAATTTACTTTAACTGTTGCTGTAAACAATCTGTGTCTTTTACGTCATGCATCCACATTTTTTTTATCATTCTTACTCTGAATGGTCTAATTAATTAATAAATTAATTTAGGTTATTGTATTAATTTTTGTCCAAATTGTTTCCGA
The DNA here is from genome assembly GCA_039654565.1 of Peronia peronii. Taxonomy (NCBI): domain Eukaryota; kingdom Metazoa; phylum Mollusca; class Gastropoda; order Systellommatophora; family Onchidiidae; genus Peronia; species Peronia peronii. The sequence continues at coordinate 1,913 of JBCEWB010126789.1, read as the reverse complement.
TATTCCTGTAAAACTTAAAAAGAAGTATTATCTCTGCTTTCATGCTTTTTTCTGATTTTGTATAGTTTATCTTCATATTTCATCATTTGTTTAATGACACATTTCCAGGAAAACTCCACTAGTCGAGTGACTAACCAGCTGTTACTAGAGATGTCAGGCTTAGAACAGCGAACTGAAGTGTATGTGATTGCAGCAACAAACAGACTAGGTAAGCCCCCTTCAGCTATATATCAACATGAGGCTCGCTGTTTCAAAGTCCTGGGTACATCTGATGATGTAAGTTTTTGCTGGTGAAGTGAAACAATCCTACCAATTTTCTCACCGGCTAACTTCATTAATCTGAAGAGAAACATATCATCTTCTCTGAATAGAAAATTGAGGACAGTGTCATAGATATTCCTTACAAAATATTAGAGTAAGATATAATAAATTTCTTTTCCTACGATGCATTCATCCCCATCGTTATAGGCCATGAGGCTCTGCATTCTTAATATGTAAGTTGTTTAATTATGTTATTTGCTAAAGTGCAATAATTTCTTTAAAGTAAGTCATTGGCATGGTTTGCCTGTGATATTTCTATTGTAAATAGCACTTGCAACTTGTAACTTAGTTCACAATATTTTCCTCATTATCTGAAAGCTGTTCCTGTTAGTGGCGTCATGTACCAGTTAAAGCCCTACTATGTGCCAGTACTAAACACTGTCATGATAATGTCTCTTGATATCCAGATCGACTTGACAAAGCATTTTTGCGGCCAGGACGTATGGATAAAATCATCTATGTAGGACTGCCCAATCCAGAGGGAAGAGTTGAGATACTCAGAGCTCTAACAAAGGTAAAAAAAAAAAGATGATTTATTGCCATGAATTAGTTCCATGTTATAGTTATATCATGTGTATATGCTGAAGGCTGTATGTTATATTATTTGCAATAAAATCATGTTCCTGGATTGCTTTTGTACATTTAAAATCTCATAATTTTATAAAGGACTGCTGAAATGCAAATTATGTTAGCTGTTCATTTTGTTCAATTTGAGTAAGCACATCCTGTCAGTTATAATTATGTGTCATAAAAAGATGATGAGTTTCCCTTTCCAGTTATTACAAAAAGTGATGTTGTTGGTACTTAGTCATCATTTTATGTCTGGCAATAATGTCGTCTAGGCAGATATATATTTCATAGCTGAGAAGTAGATGTTATATAAAAGGCAAAGCATTCTCGAAAGATAGGATGCAGGAAGTGGCTGATGTTTAATGGCAGGAAAAAAGACAGGGTATCTTTTTTTTTAGGTGTGTGTCAGTTAGGTAGGTAGACATCAGTATTTTAATTTTTGTTAAAGCTTGTATATTTGTGGTGGATTGTTTGGGAATATGGGTAGTGTGTGTCGCATAGCAAATTGTTTAATGGCTTAGCCAGAGGTTTTCTCATTTCAATGATTGTTTGAGACTATTAAGTAGCCCCTTTTCTTTACCTTCAGAATGGAACCAGACCCAAATTGGCAGAAGATGTTGATCTGGAAAAGATCGGCAGAGACAAGCGATGTGATGGATTTTCGTAAGTTCAATTTTACGTTTACAAACCAATCGCAATACCTTGCAGAATGGACAGTTAGATTGGCCCATAGTAATGGCAGCCGATAATTGTTTATATGTTCAACTTATTTCGTGAGTTCCCATTATGCAGTCATTTTCTATTTCTGTATTTCTTGTGATTAGTAAGAAAATTTATGATGTAAGGTTTTAGCAGTACTTCACTGTTGTCAGTCATAATAATAATAATAATAAAGGGCAATTATATAGCGCCTCAATTATAGGGCTCGAAGCACATTACAGCAGAACCAAAGCGTTGAACAGAATATGCCTCAAAACAAACATGGGCAGCAACATACACACAAATTCATACCATGGTATACA
>JBCEWB010126779.1:0-11353 GCA_039654565.1 Peronia peronii | reverse complement strand
TCGATTCCACGGGTAACTGCTTTACCTGCACTGGTTAGGAAAAAAGCCAGTGCGTTCGTGTCGTATGCCTGTCCTTGAAGTCCATCGATAGTCGTATAAAAGCCCGTAAGGGTGAGTGCGAGTCGATTATCAAGAAACTTCCCTTTCATGCCGATCTCGTAGGATTGTGACTCTTCGGCAGGCACAGGCCTGTCCAATCGCTCCTGCGTCGAATTGAAGATTAAATCAAAGGCCGGCGATTTGTAGCCCTGGGTATAAGAGAAGTAAGTCATGATGTCATCATTGATATCGTAGGATACAGCCAATTTACCGGAGAGATTGTTCTGTCGCAGAGAATTACCAATCAGCCCGGTGGATGGAGCAACGGCTAAACCTGGAAAAGGCGAAATCCGTTCCATCTCAACATCGATATCATCCAGGGTATAGCGCAAACCAAAACTGGAAGTCAGCCTTTGATTGATATGGTAATCAAGCTGACCATAGGCCGAGTAGCTGGTGGTTTCCGCAGTTGAATTAAAACTGCCCAGCGCCCGGGCAGCGGTACTGGTGCAGGCGGTGTTCTGTGGATTCGCAGGATCTACCGAGGCACCTGAACAGGTGTACAAATCTCGAATAAAAAAACGATCCACTGTTTGCTGCCAGAAATACAGGCCGGACGTGAGGTCAAATCGATCATAACCGGTCGATTGCAAACGGATCTCCTGAGAAAACTGACGTTGCGATTGATCTCCACCCGCGAAGGCACCGTTTTTATCAACAATGATCCGGCCGGCGACCGGCCCTCCCTGATAAGGCACGCCATCGGCACCCTGACTGTGCGTAAGATTAAAGCTGCGAAATGCGGTGATGGATCTGAGCACCCATTTATCGAACTCCACACTGAGATTTGAAGATATACCCCAGGTTTTTGTATTGGCGAAGCCGTCCTGCGCATCCAGTGTTTTGTCATTTCTTTCATCCAGCTTAATACCAAACTGGGCATAGTCGTAAAGATAAAACGGGTTACCGCCCACATCCTCGAAAAAAGGATTACAGCAATTCCTGTCCTGCCTTGAGTAGTCCGCTATCAAGTAGAGATTGATAGTCTCGGTCAGAGCGATGTCCAGTTTGCCACGCAGCCCCTCACTATCATCACCATTGATATCATTGCCCGAGAAGAGATTTTTGCCGATGCCGTCAAAGTTTTTTTTGAACAAGCTAAGTCGGCCCAGAGCCTGTTGGGTAATCGGGCCGGAAATCATCGCATTACTGGTCCAGCCGCCATCGTTGGTAATGCTACCGCGCAAGCTGGCTTGATACTCTTCAGTGGGTGATTTGGTAATGATATGGATCAATCCTGCCGATGAGTTTTTGCCAAACAAGGTTCCCTGAGGTCCGCGCAAAATTTCAATGCGCTCGATATCATCCAAATCCGTCAGAAACTGATTGGTGCGTCCCAGATTGACATCATCGACTACGGTGCCTACCGTCGGCTCAACTGCGGTTTGATAAGCCGTTGTTCCGAGTCCACGTATCAGGATGCCGGCACCACGACGGTCGCCGTTTTGTTCAAAAGTCAGAGAGGGTGAAAGTTGTACCAGATCAATGAATTCGTCGACTTTTGATAAATTCAGAGATTCATCATTCAATAGGTTAATCGAGATGGGTACATCCAGTAGATCACTTTCACGATTCTCCGCGGTCACAATTATTTCGCTTACAGTGGGTTCTGAATCAGCAATGACGATTGATGATAATACCATTGCAGCAAGAGCAAACAATTCTCTGTAAGGATAACGACTGCATATTGAGGGTTTTTTCATAGCGGTGCTAACATGCAATTCTATAACGAGTGTTAATGATATATTTCGCAAGTATCTGGTAATGGATTCAGTCTTTAATATCTCTTGCTAACTATTCCTGCTCAACTGCACATAAAAGTCTAAAATTGTATAGCTCGCGCATATACAAACCCTGGGCTTCTAAAGCTTTTTAATCAAGCCAGTGTCTAAACGATTTTTTACACAAAATTTTAAAGGCAAAAAAAAGGCCAATAACACAAAAACATCTACTATCCCCGCCTCAACCGCACGGCACTGGATTTCCCGGCAGGAGCAGTGTCAAAAACTGGTCATGCGCCAGGAATCAGGGCAATATCTGTTAATCCAGCGAAAGAAAAGCGTGGCCTGGCTAAACTAAAAAATGTGCAACGCTGACAAAGCGATAGTGATAAAAATATCTCGTATGACCTATGCCCCTATGCTTAAAGACCAACAGGTGTCGATTCCCTCTTTAGGTAACCATAGGATGCACATTATTCGATCACTCAACACTTCTGCGCCTAATAAGCTTTGCAACTTGCTTTGAGTAAGTGTGGCTCAATTTTTGCTAAAGGGAAAGATTGAATGAAACTTGAACTTAGATTTTACCATTTAATTTACCAGGAATTTACATCTGACTCGCTTAGCTTATTGAATTTATTTTCTATATGGAATCTATTGATAAAAAACCTTCCATAACGCTAATTGCCTATTCGGAAGCGTTTATCGCAGCACTGCCTTTTTTCGTCGTCAGGGGAGTATTTCTACTTTTATCAGAAAGTTCCAACATCTCAGAGCTTAAGTCAATTTCTCGTGGTTTTGATCTGCTTTTCCCATTCGTTATACTGCTCTCAATCACGTTTCAACTGGCAAAACGTCATCACATTCCGCAGATCACTGCAGTCTCGCTGTCACTTTCAATTTTAGTGGTTCATCAATTCATATTGATTGGAACATTTAATCCAGAATATTTACTGTCTGCTGATACCGCTTTGATGATTTTGATCATTCCTTTTCTGGTAACCAAAGGCTTAATATTTATTACGCCGAGAAAAATCTATTTTGAAAGTAATTCTGAACTTAATAACAGTATCAGGCATATTTATTCAGCACCCGCTGTATTTATAATAGTGTCTGCGTTGCTGGCATTGGTGACGATTGTTTTGAATGTCAGGCTGACTAATCTGGGTCAAAACTTGTTAATCTCTAATGATGCATTGATGTTGATCAAAATTTTGTTAGATCATCTACTTTGGTTTGTTGGCATGCATGGCGGGGCTATCAGTAACTCATTTTTTGGAACCGGTTTTTTGGTCGAACAGATGTTTGATGCGATTAACTATAAACTGTTTTATGAGTTGTTTGTAGTCTTCGGTGGAGCGGGTGCGGGCTTATCATTACTGCTCGCCGTTTATATCGCAGGCAAGGATCGCCATACTCTAAGAGTGGCCAGGTTGGCTACACCATTGGTTATTTTCAATATCAATGAAATTCTGATTTTTGGTATACCGATATTCTTTAATAAAAAATTACTATTGCCGTTTATATTGGCACCACTAATGAACTTCACTGTCAGTTATTTATTTTTATCGTTTTACTCGATTGAAATTGTCCGAGAAGTAGGTTGGATGATGCCCTACTTTATTAACGGTTATGTGGCGACCGGTGGTGATTTGATTATTCCTTTTTTTCAATTGATATTACTAATCATCAGTACCTGTATCTACATTCCATTCATCAAATCACACTCAAGCGCACAATCGTTTCATTTGCAATCTGAAAACCTGGCTAATAATCTCGATATTAAGCCCTATCTTGATAGCAATCGTGAAATAAAATCACATAAGGCGCTGGTTGAGATCATGCAATCAAATCATAAAACGGAAGAGATTATTCGTCTCATGTCTAATGATAACCTGATGGTATACTATCAACCGAAGGTTGATGTTTTATCCAACGATTGCAAGCAGCATGAAGCCTTATTGCGTATTCAAATGCCCGATGGAAAAATCAGAGAACCTTTTTTTCTGGATCAGATTGAAATTGCAGGGCAAGCATCAATTATTGATATATGGGTATGTCAGCAAGTCAGTATAGATATGCAGCGTTGGATGAAAAAAGGCCAGAAATTTAAGATCAGTATTAATTTACATCCTGATACACTTGCTGATAATTCGGCAATTTCACAGATAACATCCATCCTATCAGGTAAGGATATCGATTTTGAAATTGTTGAACGTGGATTACTCGATGCCAAATCCGCTATAGAAAACATTTCTCATTTAAAAAGGCAGGGTTTTTCCATTACCGTTGATGATTTTGGCACCGGTTATTCCAGTTTCGAAATACTTTGTTCGTTGCCAATTAGTGCCCTAAAAATTGATAGAAGCCTGATTAAATGGATAAATACATCATCAGGCTTTATTACCTGCAAGCATATAGCCAATCTTTGCGCGGATATGCAGTTAAGCTGTATTGCTGAGGGCGTTGAGACAGAAGAGCAGTATCAACTGGTTACCAGCCTCAATAATATCACCCATATTCAGGGTTTTTATTATTCGGCCGCAGTACCTGTTCACAAGGTAGGAATGTTTAGACCTCATTCGTATGATAGAATCGTAAAAATAAGATAAAAGAGTTTAGTGAGATATCAGATGCCTCTTTCGTTTTTTTAATCAAGTTCCAACAGAAACAGCTTGTTCTTTAAGTAAGTCTTCAACAGTTGCATTTACAATTTGAGTTCATGCCTGCAGTTTGAAATAGTCAATTATAAAATCCGCAATCGCTACCGGGTCATTGAGATCAATCACTGGTAATGACGTTGCTTCTGCTAACAAGGCATCAGTGGCGATAGCAATAATCGATTCATCATCCGGATAAAACGGCTCTTGTTCAAGGCTGGGGCGATGTAATTCGATTTTCAGGATGTTCTCTGGTTTAAATCCTTCGACTAAAACCAGATCGATTGCCTCAAGGTCGAGGCAGCGCAAATAGTCCTGTAACGAAAGCTCGGTGTCGGGTCGTTCGGTGATCAAGGCCCAGCGTTCTTTGGAGCCGATCAACATCTGATCAGCGCCGGCCTTGCGCAGTCGGTAACTGTCTTTACCTGCGTGGTCGATTTCAAAAGAATGATGAGCGTGTTTGACCATGGCAATTCGATAGCCACGCGATTTCAATTCCGGTATCAGCCGGGTCAGCAGTGTGGTTTTGCCAGTGCCGCTGTAGGCGGCAAAGCCGACCATCGGAACAGTATGTTCAGTCATTGAGTTGTGACTCTATGCGTTGAATATCATCTTCAGTATTAATATTGACAAAGGCGTCTGGTTTATCGGAATAATCACACAGCGCTGTATGATGCTGAAAAAACCAGCGATCGATCTTTTTTTCTCCGGACGACAGATAATCCAGCAGCGAGGGTAACAGACTGACTTTCAGCAAAGAGAATACCGGCTGCATACGCACGCCATCGTGCACGCTGCAGATTTCAGCCCGTTCGGTTTGCAGGCTGTTGAGTAAGCGCGACGCTAGATCCATCGGCAGCAATGGCGAGTCACAGGGCGCGGTCACCAAATAACGCGTATTCACCCGCTTCATACAACTGGCAATACCAGCCAATGGTCCGGAATAATCTTTAATGTCATCCTCAACTACGGGCAGGCCGTATTGCTGATAACTATCGACATTCCGATTCGCATTGATGATGATGTGTTCGGTTTGTTGTTGCAGCGATTCGATAACATACTCAATCATTGGCCGCTTGCATAATTGAACCAGACCTTTGTCGACACCCGCCATGCGTCTTGCTTGACCACCGGCAAGAATAACCGCAGTCAGGTTGGTGATTTTTTCAGGGTTGGCCTCCATCGTGTTAAACCGATACAAACAACGGATTCAAAATATCAATGCAATAGCATTCAGCCGCCAGTGGCGTTCATATGGCGAAACAGGATAGGTTGTTCGTTGAGATTAAACTCATGACCCTCGGGTTTGATCGCCATGGCAGCCTGGATGGCCTGCTTTAAACGCGGCATATCTTTTGGGTATTGACGGACGATGGCTCGGAGGTCCACCGAATGCTCCTGACCCAGGCATAACAATAAAAGACCTTCGCAGGTCAGACGAACCCGATTGCATCGGTCACAGAAGTTATGTGAATGCGGTGAGATAAAGCCAATGCGGCTTTCGCAGCCGGCCAGTCGAAAGTAGTTTGAAGGCCCACCGGTGGATTCGGTGGTGGGTATCAGGCGGAAGTGTTTCTCCAGTTCGGCCTTAATCGCATCACTGGAAAAATATGCCTCGGCACGATCGTGGTCGCCGATCACCCCGAGTGGCATCTCCTCAATAAAACTGATATCAATACCTTTTTCGATAGCAAAACGCACCAGATCGACGACTTCATCGTCGTTGCGATTTTTTAAGATCACGGCATTGAGTTTTATCTTGTGAAAACCGCTTGCGATGGCTTGATCGATGCCGTCCAGCACCGTTTGCAGTTCGCCAACCCGGGTCAGACGCTTAAAGCGTTCGGGCTGCAGTGAATCGAGACTGATGTTGATGCGTTTGACACCGGCCGCTTTCAATGCGGCCGACATGCGGGTGAGTTGAGAACCGTTGGTAGTTGTAACCAGTTCCTTTAAGCCCGGTAGCTTGCCGAGATCTTGAAACAGCTTCAGGACATTACGCCGCACCAATGGCTCACCGCCGGTGATGCGGATCTTGCTTACTCCAAGTTCGGTGAAGGCGCGGGCGATGTCGGCGAGTTCTTCCAGGGTCAGTAACTTGCTGCGCGGGACAAACTGCATCTCCTCACTCATACAATAGACACAGCGAAAGTCACAGCGGTCGGTGACTGAGATCCTGAGGTAATCGACCGTGCGGCCGAAATTATCCATCAGTTGTGAGGTATGTGAAGTCAAGATGCAGCCTGAAAAATTAATCAATTCAATTACATTAATTGTAATTTTTATCCGTCCCAGGGTCAAAAGAAACCGGCAAACAGTGTTGATAAGAAAGGCCTGCGGCACTTGAGCGGCTTAGAAAATTTTCCATTAAATGCCTTATGGATCAGAATCTTGACTTGTTTAAGAGCATACGACATGCTGCATGCATACAAAACAATAAGCAATATCATCTTTGTCGGGGGTGAATATGACGGGTTTGCTAAGCAAACAACACATCGTAGCCAAACCGGATTTTAATCGTTGGTTGATCGTGCCTGCCGCATTGGGCATACATCTGTGCATCGGCTCGGTCTATGCCTGGAGTCTGTTTAACCCCTCTCTGGTCAAACGTCTGGGTGTGGTCACCAGTGCTGCCGACGACTGGACGCTGAGTCAGGTGGTGTGGATCTTCACCGTGGCGATAGTCTTTCTCGGCCTTGCCGCGGCGGTCGCCGGAAAATGGTTGGAACAGGTTGGCCCGAGGATGGTCGGTACAGTCGCAGCCTGTTGCTGGGCTGGTGGTTTTTTCATCGGTGGTTTTGGTATTTTGAGCGGGCAGTTATGGTTGTTGTATCTGGGGTATGGGGTGATAGGTGGCTGCGGCCTGGGGCTGGGATATGTCTCACCGGTCAGCACCTTGATTCGCTGGTTCCCGGATCGGCGCGGCATGGCCACCGGTATGGCGATTATGGGCTTTGGCGGCGGCGCGATGATCGCCAAATTCATGATCGAGCCGTTTATAAAATTGTTTTACCAGGCACCGGATTATATGGGCAATGTTGATGAGCTGAAATTAATCACCGATGCTGCCGGCAGACGCCTGGTCGAAGTGGCCGGTGAGTTGCGTGAGGTGGTCATCATTGGTGCCAACGATGTCGCCAATATGCTGGTACCCGGTCCGGAAGGCGTGTACCTGGTGGGCACCGGCAGTGCAGGTGTGGCACAGGCGTTTTTTGCTTTAGGAGCGATCTATTTTGTCATCATGATGATTGCGGCATTCGCCTACCGGGTGCCTGCCGAGGGGTGGACGCCGAAAGGCTGGCAGCCACCGAAGCAAGAGGTCGGCAAAGGCATGATCACGCAACACCATGTGCATATTGACCAGGCCCTGAAGACCCGCCAGTTCTATCAGTTATGGATAGTCCTGTGTTTTAACGTCACCGCCGGAATAGGCGTGCTGGCGGTTGCCAAGACCATGATAACAGAGATCTTTGGTTCTGGTCTGCCGCAGATTGTCGATATCGGTTTTGCCTCTACTTATGTTTTGATGATCAGCTTATTCAACATGCTGGGTCGATTCTTCTGGGCCAGTACTTCGGATTATATCGGTAGACGCAACACCTATTGGTTGTTCTTTACCCTGGGTATTATTCTCTATTGCTCGATCCCGTATACCGCACAGCAGGCCAGCATCAACCCATCGGTTACCTGGCTGGTGTATTTTTACGCGGCTACCATGATCATCTTCACCATGTACGGCGGTGGCTTCGCGACCATCCCCGCTTATCTGGCTGATATCTTTGGCACAAAATATGTCGGCGGCATACACGGCCGTTTATTAACTGCCTGGAGCAGCGCCGGTGTGTTTGGCCCGGTGGCGATCACCTCGCTGCGTGATATCTCCGTAACCCAGGCGATCGATGATTTGATGGCTACCATCGACCCGGCAACATTTCAGGCTACGTTTGGAGCTGGAGTTGATCAACTGCAACAACTGGTTGCCGCCAAGACCGTTACCATCGCCAAGCTAATGGAGATCGCACCGGCAGGTACTATCGACCCAACCCCCGGTTTATACAACACCACCATGTATCTGATGGCCGTGTTGTTGTTCATCGCCTTGGTTGCCAATGCAACCATGCGACCGGTAGGTGACACCCACCATATGAAGGAGTGAACCATGGCCGTTTCATTTGAAAACGCTTTAGGCGTATTACTGTTCATTATGTTTTGTTCTGTCTATGTTTGCAGCATCCTATGGATCTACGGTGATGCCGCGACCCGGGATCTGGGCAATAAAGGTCTGATCCTGCCGCTGGTTTTTACTATCGTCGGCGCGCTGGCTCTGATAAAGGGCTGGTTTTATGCGCTGCTGATCTGGCCACTGGGCTATATCGTCTGGTTTTTCATGCGTCCAAAGGCCTCACACGCTATAGTCGAATGAGCATAGAGCAGACAGGGGTTGTCCAGCGAACATTCAAATCGATCTTCCTAACGATAACAGCAGGTTACTATTATGCTTCCAGATATGTGGGATATATTACAACAAGGTCAGATCCATTCTGCTACTTCAAATGCTGGCATGGCCAAGCAGGCAAGCTCGCACAATGCGATGCGAATTTAAATCGTAGAAGCTGACGGTTTTTTATATTTTCATCATCGTGATTACAACAGCCTAAATGAACGAAATCATTTGTCCTCATTGCAAAAAAGCCTTCAAGATCGACGAGGCCGGTTATGCCGAGATCGTAAAGCAGGTTCGCGATAGTGAATTTGAGCAACAGCTTGATGACAGACTGGAGCTGGCGGAGAAAGATAAGGCAAATGCCCTGGCCCTGGCCAGGGAAAAGCTCAGCCGTGAAATGCAGAATGCTTCAGCATCTAAAGATAATGAAATCCAGCAATTAAAGGCAAAACTGGATGCCAGTGAGGCGGCGCAGAAACTGGCAGTAACTGATGCATTGAGAGAAGTTCAGGAGGCCTCCAGGGAAAAAGATTTACAGATCCAAACTTTAAAATCTGAACTTAAAAGTCATGATATGGCTCAGCAGCATGCGATAGCACAGGCAGTGACTGTGGTAGAGAAGCAGCGTGATCAACTGAAAAATGATTTGCAACAAGCAAGACTTGAGAAACAGCTCTCCGAACAATCGCTGAAAGATAAATACCAAACACAAATCAAAGACCGCGATGATGCGATAGAACGGCTCAAGGATATGAAGGCGCGGTTATCGACGAAGATGGTAGGGGAAACTCTGGAGCAACATTGTGAAACAGAGTTTAATCGAATCCGTGCCACCGGGTTTCCTTTGGCCTATTTCGAGAAAGATAACGATGCGCGTTCAGGCAGCAAGGGTGATTATATTTTTCGCGATGTCGATGAGTCGGGCACAGAAATCGTCTCAATCATGTTCGAGATGAAAAACGAAAGTGATGAAACCGCGAGCAAAAAAAAGAATGAGGATTTTCTCAAAGAACTTGACAAGGATCGTCATGAAAAGCAATGCGAGTATGCGGTTCTGGTATCGTTATTGGAGCCTGACAGTGAGCTGTATAATTCTGGTATTGTCGATGTGTCTCATCGTTATGCAAAGATGTATGTGGTTCGGCCACAATGCTTTATTCCCATCATCACATTGCTGCGTAACGCTGCACAAAACTCTTTGAAATACAAATCTGAGCTTGCATTAGTCAAATCCCAGAATATCGACATCACCAATTTTGAAAAAGAGCTGGATGCGTTTAAATCAGGTTTTTCACGTAATTATGCATTAGCATCAAAAAAATTTAAAACTGCAATAGAGGAAATCGACAAGACCATTGACCACCTTCTAAAGACGAAAGATGCGTTGCTGGGTTCTGAAAATAATTTACGACTGGCGAATAATAAGGCCGATGACTTAACGGTTAAGAAACTGACAAAGAAAAACCCGACTATGGCGGCAAAATTCGCTGAACTGAATGATGATGCCTCCAAGTCGGATTAACTGTATTTTGAGAGATATTTAAGCAGCCGACTCGATTACTTTTTCTTATGATCATGCAAGTTATCGGCATTGAATGATTATCATTGCCACAATCATGAGATTAAGCAATAGGGCCTTATGCATTCGTTTATTTATCAGTCATGGAATTCTTTGGCTGATGCCCTAAAAAAACAGCGTTAGATAATCACCAGAGGAGAGAAACATGGACCCGGATAAAATCATGACCGGTATTTCAAATGAAATCGAAAACACTTTAAAAGCTATGAGTAAAGCGAAAACGCCGGAAGATAAATTACAATATAGTGAAACCGTTAAAAACCTGTGCCAGTCGCTTGAAGTATTCCTGGATTTAATGACTGACATGATATTGCCTTATGATGAAGATGAGCCGATCGATTTCTGAGTATAAGCGTTAATGTTCTGGCCAGTCCTGATACGGATGGCTAATCAGGCAGACGTTATAATAACGTGGATCATCGGAGACATCCTTGCCCAGCCAGGCAGGTTTTTCAAAGACTTCCGTTGTCGATTGCAATTCAATTTCGGCTACCACCAGGCCGGCATTCTCGCGCATGAAGACGTCGACCTCCCAAAGATGTCTGCCATGCTCGATGAAATAACGGGTCTTTTCGATAATCGGTCGTTCACATAAGGTTTCCAACATCTCCGTGGCTTCATCCAATGGAATGGCATAATCGTATTCAGCCCGGCTGATACCCAGCGTTGCGCTTTTGATATTAAGATTGGCTTTATCACCGGCAATACGTATACGCATCGAGTTGCGTTTATTATTGCTTAGATAGCCCTGCAGATAATGTTCCTGACGTTTGACTGCGTCTCGCCAATCGTCGTTAATGACTAAAAATTTCCGTTCAATTTCCGTCGCCATGGTGCCTTATAGTAGTTA